>JAODKL010000005.1:412240-427926 GCA_026780765.1 Petrocephalus schoutedeni | reverse complement strand
GTGGGGGGGGAGGTGGAGGCGGACTAAAAATAGCACTGCGTTCGCACCTCGAGGCGCTGAGCTCCGAGCTCATTACGCCGCGGTGATGCGATGACCTCGGAACGGAGATTTCTATTTTGAGACGAGGCTCATGGGAAGAAGTATCCCGCCCACCCCAGCTCTCGTTCCTACCCGAAACCTCTTTATGTTCCAACACCCACATGGCTGCAGGGAATTTTTGTAAGGGTTGGGGGGGGGGGGTGTCACATGACTTGTTCCCCCTCCCAGCCTCCTCACCAGCCCCCCAGTAAGGATGGCAGACACAGGGACAAATCGACATTTCTCCCGACAACTCCTACTAGAAAAACCATGCAGCGTCCATTATGAACTTCAAAATGTTTGCACCGAGGTCTCAGGCCGTGTGCACTAGCTGTATCTACATCGAGACCAGTGAGACCCGTATCTACACCAGACCCGTGGTAGGACATGTGCATACCTTGTGTACAAACTGCTCCACCCTGGTCTGAAGCCCCCACACCTCAAACTTGACCCCAACCAGCTTGTAGGAGCACATGATAGGTTGGCTTGTCTCCTTCCAGTCCTCTTTCAAGGGGCCCCTGCCCGTTTTGGTGGAGGAGAAGCACCTTAGATCCTGGGGAAACAGGGACATGGCAGTCACCCAAAATGTAACGGCCCAGCAACACGGCCCGGTCAAGGCTCCCCGCTCTGAGACGGAAGTGTGCCGCTTCAAACAGACTACGCTATTCAGGACACACCCAGCTGTCCTTGAAGGACCTACTAGTGGAAATATGTAAGAAATCCCTGTAGGAGCTTCTCAGAGGTGGCCTGAAACATCTCCATCTCTTCACTGTGGTGTGGCCTCCCCAGCCGGCCGCAGCATACACCCCGGGGAGGTGAGGTCATAGAGGAAACTATTAACTCCTGACTCACAGCAAGCTAAAAGCTCCTCTTTGGCCCACAGGCTTCAGAAGTGGATCACATTCAATCTAATGTGATCAGACAAGACCCCCTCAGGGATCTGTCTGCTCTGTACAGTCACGTGGCAACGCACATCAGGCCAATATCCTTAACATCAGCCATGGATCAGAGAATCTCAGAGACATCAGCCGTTAAATGTGTTCTACTTCCTAGTGAACATCAAGAACGCGACAGTTAGCTCAAGTGCCAACCAGACTGATGAGTATAGTATGGGTATAAATGACTGACTCTACACTACACTACACTACACTACACTACACTACACTACACTACACTACAGAATAGTGTGTTGGTTTCATTAGTACAGAACATAAAAAGGTTATTGTATATGAACTTTTGGAAAATAAGACCATGGAACGTGTGCTTTTGAAACACTCCCTTCTGCAAATTTCAGATTTATGGAATGATAAACCCACTCTGGGATGGGCAGTAAAAGGTGTTAGTGGGACACAGCTAAGGAAGCAGCAGCTGACCCCAGTCCCCCCCCCCACCAAGGCGAGCATGACGCATCACTGCGATGACGTCCTTATCTCGGCCAACTGGCTCCGGGTTAAATCACATTTCCCTTACGCCATCCGGAGTAAAACCGGCATAATGAGTCCCCTCAAGGGCCCTGTCCAGGAAATGCTGACTTAACAGAGGGTGAAGAGAGGTTTCTAGAAGTTTCCGTAGAAACTGCAATATCGCGGCACGGGCCGCGCGGCAGAGCATCGCCGGAACGCGGCGGCGTTTACAGATGTGTAATCGCTCGGCCTGTACCTCTGAGCTCTTGTAATGTCTGTCGGGGATCTTATCGTAAGCTATGTCCAGGAAGTCCACCTCCAGGTCACAGCCGGACTTCTCTAGGCCGAATATCTGTAGGGAAAGAGCTGTGAGCGTTTGACACCAGGAACTACGGCCAGGGGTGGGCAATCTTATCCGCAAAGGGCCAGTGTGTACGCGGGTCTTTGGGATAACCTTTGGCTCAGCTGTTCAAACCCAGACGTAAGGACTCTTCAGCCAATCAGTCCTCTAATTAGTAACCGAATTAGGGAGTCGCAGCGAAAACCCCCATACATAACGGCCCTTTATGGATAAGATTGCCCATCCATAAACTACGGTGACAGGCTTCACAAGCCAATTTGAACGTGTGGCTGTGCCTTGCGGGAGTGCGGCCCCGTGTCCCAGTCTGCTCACGTTCTCACTGCTCCCACAGTTGTCTTCGTACTTCGTTTCTATGTGGATCGAGAACTTTGGCAAAAACGAACACTGAAAGTTTAAAGAGAGAGAGAGATGAGGCTGCTGCAGATTAATAGGCAGTCTAAGCGAGAATGGGAAGGAGATACAGGAATTCAGCCGGAAGGTCGGCCGGCGGCACGCCGCCCGTTTATTAACTGCGAAGAATACGCGGCGATTTCTAAGTATCACAGAGTCGCGCACCCCGATTCGGCACGACGGCCTTGCCCAATTCCTGTTCCTACGGCAACCAAGGCATCTGGCAAAGGAGGGAGGAACTATTCACGCTTAGCTAAAATAGAAATAAAGGAGGTTTCAAAAAGAAGGAGCAAAACTTACCGTGTACTCTGCAATCATGCCGAACCCCGGGAACGCGTGAAAGAGGGAGAGAGGGATATAAAACGGACAATTAAACCCGGATAATGACACACCTTCAACTGTGCAAATAGTAGGGTGACCATGAGGATTGTGAACTCTACCGTCTAATACTGCATGGTCAGAAATAACATCTCACGCAAGAAGGACAAGAACCACATAACTCTGATGGCTAAATCAGTTTGCTAGCATGGTCTCCAAAGCAGTAACTTACTAACCGACAGGCCATTCCTGCTATAGAGGTGGCCCTGAACCTGGATATACTGCAGTAAAACCCCCAGTAGGTAGAAACAGATGGTGCTTTCGATACAGAGAGGTGTAATCCAGATGTGTAATGGTGTAACGGTAACTGGTGATTTACCCGTGATGGTGTAGGGATAGTAATTCCAGGCTTTTTCCGTGATGTAGAAAATCCGAGGTACCAGTGCACGTGCCCAGCTCGGAAGTTTGCTGCAAGATGCCAACAAATGTCATTAGAACCACTCGACCCCCCCCCACCCCGCCCCGAGTTACGGGTAGCTACAATCAGGCAGAAGCACGCACTGTAACAGGAGGGGAACAAAAACGGTACATTTGGAACAAAAAAGAGCATTTTGGCCACGCCGGGGGACGCGCGGATGAATTCACACAGGCGGCCCCTAATTGTGAGTTTGCCGGAATAATAATTACAGCTTTATTAAGCTGGCGCAGAAATTAGTGATTACACAGCGAGGGACCAACGCACTGGCCAGCCCCAGCTACACGTCCTGGCATTGAGATCCTTAGAGACAAGCCCCCCCCTGCCAGATTGCGAGGAGAAACTCAATTACTTCCCCCACTGGCTAGATGGCGTCGGTGCACCTGATGCCCCCTGGCTGAGGAGTGGGATCACGCGGCAGACCGATCCGAAACGGCACGGATCCGCCTCGAACGAGCCGGATGCACGTCAGCCCGGCCACGCGGGTCACAAGGCCTCCATCCTGCACGGCCGTGTCACGCTCGGCGGAAGATTCCAGCAACCCGCGGCGCCGCGCGGCGAGCATGCCACTGCCCGGAGGCGCCCTTGCCAAAGTACTAGCAAATGGCTTTTATTTTCCATGGAGTCCAAGATAAACTGGCCACATAGAGCCCCATCCGAACCCGAGGTTCAATCGCCAGTGAAAAACCTGACAAATTACAGAAAAAAGCAAGATTAAACGCAGGGGATGGCCGACGGAGAGCGGGAGCTGCCGGCGCGGCATCGCAGATGCAGCCGGGGCCCGCGGCTCCATCTCAGTGTAATGCTCATGTGGAAAATGAGCATTCTGTAATCAAGGATAAAGTACAAAACTCATCTTGAGTATCTGGAAGATACCTCGTGCCCCCCCCCCACCCCTTCTGGAGTAAAAACACAGCACCCCCACCCCCCCGTGATCGGGGCCCCGCCCCCGTTCCGCTCGGACAGCCACCGCCGTACTCTGGATGTGCTCGGTGACCCGGCGGGAGGGTTAAAAATAGCAGCGGCGCGAGATTCGGCCCCTTTGCATTAATAGCTCATGAAAAAACAAACCGACTCGCGCCGCAGACGGTTGCCTAGCAGCGGAAGCCGGGCAACAGGGGAACACGGCTGGCGAGAGGAGCCGGGTGGCGGGGTTAGCGAGGGCCAGGCGGGCAAGGGGGGAACACGGCTGGCGAGAGGAGCCGGGAGGCGGGGTTAGCGAGGGCCAGGCGGGCAAGGGGGGAACACGGCTGGCGAGAGGAGCCGGGAGGCGGGGTTAGCGAGGGCCAGGCGGGCAAGGGGCCAGCGGGGTGGATACAGAGAAGCTTCCGGCCCGCGGCGTTAAGGCGGAGGCCGGGCGTGCGAGTGCGGGACGTGACGCAGACTCACTCGTGTTTAAAGTGCGGCGCGGCCCACACAGAGCATGAACGCGTGCTTCGCGGACCAGACCGGGACAGGAGTCATGTGACTATCACACCGCTGGCGTGTGGCATGGCTCTGACTGGTTGACCCAGGCAGCTGAGATGACAACTAAAAATATATATAGAGATTTTTAATCTTTTAAAATAGAGTAAGAGCCTGCGTCCTTCAGCATGTACACTAGACGAGCGCGGAGCCCATTGGCGGCCGGGAGTGCCCTGTCTGCCCCACACGGCGGGACACGCGCGATGTGGTGTACTCGGGCGTCCTGGCCTGGTGTCACCGTAAAGGGGGGGGGGGAAGGTCAGCAATCTGCTTCCTCAGCAAAGCAAAGGCACTTGGAAGGAAAAAGTCTTTCGGGAAACGGGTCTCCATGTTTCTGGGAACATGTAGCGGCCCTTTGAAGGGCGACGGGAGGAAACGGGAAGAGGAAGCCGAATCTCGGCAGGACCACGAGCAAACGTGCATCCCTAGCACACGGCTACGTCGGCATTTCACTCAGGTCAGGACATGGTTTCCGAACACCGATGGATTGGGTCGAATCCTAAACTGAGCAGGGGTGCGGTGGGCGGGGCTTACCTGGACAGGTGCACCCTCTTCTCGGTGACCTGGCCCTCCCCGTGCACGGGGTCCAGGTGCGGCTCGTTCCGGACCACCTCCACCCCCTCCCCCTTGTCGCTCTCCTCGTGGCTGTGCTTGCTGATGGTGTACAACTGGCCCACCCTGTACTGGAGAGACGGGGCAGGGGGCGGAGTCAGCATGGGGGCGGAGTCAGCATGGGGGGCGGAGTCAGCATGGAACCTGTCGTCGGGGCGACACGTTCACCACGACATTGCAGTCTGAGGCGTGACCCTAACACTCCCTCAGTTCAGACCTCTGCACACCCACCAGGACACATAAGCCCAGTGCCAGAAGGGGCTGCTATGTTGCCCAGCCAGTTAGGATGCTCTTTCTGTGATTGGAAGGCTGCAGGTTCAAACCCCAACGATACCATTGGGCCTTTATATCCTGATGGCTCCAGGCACTGTATGACCCTGCATTCTCAGTCTGCGTTGTTTTGAATAAATGCATCTGTAAAATACGTCAGTTTTCTTTATATCATAATTTGTCTGGTTACTATAAGATTCTAGCGAGGCCCTTCCACTACTCAAACCAGCAACATGCAGAGAGCATCATTGAGAAAGCATCATTAATCGCTTGGCTACAACCTACCCCCCCACCCCCTCCCACATTCGCCCTTGACCTCGCTCCTGTCATGCAGTCGATAACTGGCTTGTAAGCGATCTTGTGCAGAGTGGCACACATGATGATGTTAAGCGCTTGACCAGGAGCGCAACTGAATGTCAGGGAGACAGGGCTTATGCCAAAAGGATCTCCCCATACCCACAGGCCACCAGTACTCATGAGATAGGCGCTACCTGATTGGTCAATTCATTAATATTCATGACAGATACGGTGCCTGACTGGCCGGTGAACGTGCTCCAATAGACATGTGCTACCTGGTTTTTCTGTTTAGGGCAGGGGTGGGCAATTCCAATCCTGGAGGGCCGTGGTCCAGCACGTTTTGGTGATTTCCCTGCTCAGAAACACCTGGTTCACCTCACCAGTTAATTGTCAGGGTTCACTTAAACCTGACAATTAGCTGGTGAGGTGAACCAGGTGTTTCTGAGCAGGGAAATCACCAAATCGTGTTGGACTACGGCCCTCCAGGACTGGAATTGCCCATCCCTGGTCTAGGGCATTCAGTGGCCAATCAGGTAGCACTTCTCTCATGACTATTAATGAGACTTCCCCAAAAAGGAAAATCTCGTGCAGGCCTCTGGCACAGCAGTGCTGGGTCAAAGGTCAGAGGGCAGTTAATCCTAGAAGGCCACACTGTGCCTGAACTCTTCAGAGGGTGAGCTTCACCTGTCTATACTGGGTCGTCCACCTAGCTTTTCCCACCCAGAGACTTCAGCGTGACAAAGACACCAACCTTCACGGCAGAAAAGGACCAATCCCACAAAAGCTGCCCCTGCCCAGGAGTCTCTGCAGTATGGACTCACTGTGAAGACTCACACTGAGACTCAGAGGCCAGCGTGACCATAAACAGGCTTTTTGCTGCTGAACCAGGCTGAGATGCCTTATCCATGGACAGAAAGACGTGTAACAACAACAACTCAGCAAGATAATCTTGAAGGAAAAGCAAGAAACGCTAACCCACATTTTTATCCAAAGCAACATACGTTTCTGGGAAAGACAGACAGCCTCTGGAGCAATTGACCCAGCAGAGACATCACTCTGCTGACCCTGGGATTCAAACCAATGACCTTCCGATTACAGGCATGTCGGCCTAACCCACAGAGCCAAAAAAAAGAAGTTACAACATTCTGATCAGGAGAGTAGCTTCTTCCGAGAGACAGACACACACATATAGCCAGAAGCCCTGCAGTTAAAAGACAGGCTGTTGGAATGGACCCAGCCTCACAGGGCGCTCTTTACACAACCAGACATAACACCATGACACCTCACAAGCAGACAAAGCTGCATTCGGGTCAGGAGGCCGCATGAGCAGCACCTCCACACTGCCAGCCCATCGCCACCGCCACCCACGAAAAGCACAGTTATGGATCTGAGCCCACCCCCATCCCTCCGAGAAGAGGCCCCCACCCGGCGCTCGCCGGTCTCCGGGACACATCACAGCTCCGGCGATGTTTACACTCGCTGCCAAAACCGACCTATAACACGCCTCGATCTTCAATTATGTCATTATTATAAATGCACCCTAATGCAGTTTCCATAGAAACCCACATTTCAATGAGGCCATTAGGAGCCTAACAAGAAAACAAATCACATCCAACAAACCGCAGCCTGCAGCGGGGAGGGGGCATGAGGCTGAGAACAAACCCACCCACCCTTTCCTCCCTTGCAGACCCCCCAACCAGCCAACTCACTTCCTGCACCATCATTGACGTCTTTGGCTCTAAAGATAACGCCAGCGGCGCTCACCTGTGATTGGAGGAGACACCAGAGGGGTGGGGCCACGTGACTCGATCAGGCCCCTTAACATGCTATCCTTGGTATTGAGGAATTCAAGGTCCATGAACCAGCGTTTCTGTACCTACTCATAGATACCCCAAAAACGCCCCGAAAAATGCGCAGAAGATGGATTTGAGGACCGGCAGGCATCCAGAACTAGTGAAAGAAAAGAGGCTGGATTGTGGTGTGTGGAGTCATAAGGACCACTTAATGCATCTGAGGTCAGATCCCATGGTTTCAGAAAAGCAGGCAGCACCATTCAGAATTCCACGTTCAAAGGGGGAAACTTACCTTCTAATAAAAAAGAATCATCCTCATGCCGTCCCACAGGGCAGGTGAGGAACGGGCACTTAATCTGCACCTGCCGTCACCATTCGGGACAAAATCAGCCTCAAGGTTCCGCGCGGACGGCAATACTTGCCACTTAATAACGGCTGTCCTTTAACAAACGGCATCGCCATGGCGACGGCAGGAGCACTGCATCCTCGCGTCGGCCGGCCCTTCTCGGCGCGGCATGCACCGGCCGGCGGATTAAACTGCGGGCGTCCTCCAGGCCAGTGTGCAGGAGACAGACGTGAAAATGAACCACGATCCACTAATGCAGGGCCTTAAGATCCATCACCCTGAATCAATCCATCCATCCATCAGTACGCATGTGATTCCTGCAGGATCACTAAGAGCCTGGAGCCCAGCCCGGAGATTACAGGGCACAAGGCAGGGGACGGCTGGGGTGAGATGGCAGTCTATTAAAGAGCACCCAAATAGGACATCACTTGACTATGGGGGGAAACGGGGAACATAGAGAAGGGGCGAACAATGATGCACCCCATCAGCTATTAATAGCGAACATGTGATCAATAACTCGCTGATGTTATTTTACTTAACTTCAGCCATTGTTTAAAACAGGAAACATTCCCTTCAGATCCAGAACGTTATGCAGTTGCATCAACGAGTCACGATCCACGTTTGGCGGGGGGGGGTCACAGGAGCATTAAACCGGAAAGTGGGCGTGCAGTTGGCCAGTCCCCAGGAGAAAGTTCTAAACACCCCCCCACCGGGGTGAGGACAACTGACCGGCACATCCGCTACGACGCCAGGTCACATGGCACAGGCGGGGGTGCCGTCCCAAGGCCACGCAGGGGGGGGGGGGGCACACGCCAAGAGTGCCATCGCCACGGCAACCTCGCCGTCCCCCACCCAGGTCATGTTACCGTCACACTCTGTGGATGGGTAAAACCCTCATAGTGAATCTGAAGCCCTAGTCCAGGTTAAATCCACACACCCTGAAGATAAAAGCCTCAGTATGTCGGGAAACAGCACCAACCAATTCAGAGACCCAGTACGTGTTGACGATCTGCCTAGGAAGCACGCATTCTTTCTACAGACCTGTGCTCTCGGCGTTTGTTCACTGAGCACCTCCTGGCCCCACCAGCTTGGGGGATAAAGCTCACCCAGACAGGGACACCATCGCACAGGCTGACCTTTGAACATACCATGCAGCTGATACCACCCACCCGATAAGCAATAATCGATAATCTTTTGGGATCAGTCCAAGAGTTTAATCTCATATGTGAAGCACACCGCTTCACACTTTGAGCTGCATTCCAAGTATGAAAAGTGCTATGTAAATAAAGATTATTATTATTATTATAAACCAGAGGGCTACACTTGTTCTTGAGAGTGAATGAATAAAAATTCAAAGCTTTACCCAGTCTGGAATAAAAACGACTGCCTCTCCTGACAAAGTTATATGCAGTGACTTCTCACATGATTTAATTTGCAGGGTTTCGCTTTACATCGCGGGTTTTCCATGGCGACAGGCTCTACCACGCAGAGTCTCTTAGACGCCAGAGGCCACACACGTTTGACCAGGAGAGGTTTATATCTTCAACCAAAATTAAGCTGCGTCTCCCCGTATCAGAGCGTCTCCCCCACAGAAGTGTGTGCTGCGTATGTGACCCCTGATGCACCTCTGCGTTTTGGCTATTAAGGCGGTAAGGGGGGGTGGGTGTTGATCGGAGCGCTATTCATCTCAGCGGCACTGAGGCACAAAGCGCGGTGTTTAACCTTTCTTATTTGCCAGCCGCCTCGCATTCAGAGGCGGCCCGGGGCAAACACAGCTGCCCGCTCCGGCAAACACCATCTCCGGCACAATGCCGAATCCAGGACGCGGCGAGATGGCGGCTTCGGAGACGGGGCCGGCCGCCCCCAGCCCGGCAAGGCCAAATAAGCGGCTCTGCAAACCACACGCGCTAAACACACCAGAAATCCAGGTCAGAGACAGCCACCGAAGTCGCCGCTACAGCTATTCACCCACACGTCTGAAATTCGTTAAGATAAGTTACTAAAGTAAATATGTGTGGCAAAGCAGAAGTTATTTTGGCACTGAAAAGCCAAACGGCAAGAAACAGAAGAACATGGCAAACATCTCTGTAAAGTGTTACCCTGGGGAATCTCTGACACCCAATGGGTGGCCGCGCTCTCGAACCCTGGGCCGCTCACCCCAGGGGGGGGGTTAGAGGAGGGGCTGTGGCAGAAATGTAGGATAATTAAATAAGAATAAAGCAGATTACCAAAAAAACCACGCGCGTGTTCATATGTTAGATCGTGAGGACAAAACGTTTCCATAATGTGATAAAAATCTTTTTTTGACATCAAGGGGACCATTTCTTCGGTCCCCACAAACTCAACTTTATTAAAGTCTGCGATTGCAATTAAAAAACTGAAAATGCCTTGCAGGCTGTCTGGTTAGAGCTGGGTAGGGGTGTGGGTGTGTGAGGCGGGGAGCAGGGCGACCCACTCCCGGAAGCCCACCTCCTCCACGGTGAGCGGCATGCAGATCCGATACTCCTTCAGCAGCATGGCAGACCCCGGTGGCCCGAACGGCGGCACTGAGTTGGAGAGACGGCGGGTCCCGCGGGCGTGTGCGTGATGGAGAGGAGGCTTCACATGTCACCTGAGGAGAGAGGACACGCTGGAGTTACGCCACGGCCGTTGAGACCGGGACAGCAAAGCTTGGGTAAACATCTAAAGACACTGTGAGGGTCTTCCAGCCAAGGCGTAGAGCTACCACAAATACAGGCACCTCCCACACAAGCAGAGAGACCTGGCGGCTTCTTCACCAAGCTGCCACTGGGTACGACCCCCCCTCCAGCCCCAGAAACACTTTAAAGGTGTCCGTCCAGAGAAGCTTCCTGCATCTACTGCTGTACTGAGCTGTTATTTTGGTACTTTGGCCCTTTCTGTCAACTTTAACAAGTCTGGGCCAGTCTCCTCTGACCTCTCTCATTAACAAGGTGTTTTCGGACACAGAACTGGCCCCCGAAAGGATGCTTTTTTTGTAGCCTTCAAAGCCAAATTGGACTCGTTTAGTAACAGAGTTCTAAACATAAGACCATGAGTGACAGGTATTATTGGGCTAGTTCAGTACAATGCATCTCTCATCAAGCTTCAGAAGTCTTAAGTCTTCATGCCACAAAATAGCAAAAGTAATGCTGCAGTCTGGGAGTCACTAGTTAATCTTTCGCTATGGAGGGAGACTGTGGACTTTCTCAAAATCTGGTCCATTTACATAAACTACCTATCTTGTATCTCGGTTTCAGGCCACACTGTGGGCTTCTCGGGCTCATAATTTTCGCCAGGATCTGGCAAACACCGATAACTCTATAACGATAAAAGCCCTAGGGAGGGGGCTGCAGTTTCTGGAACGCCGGAAACACCGTGTACGGCGCACCAATCACACAATCTTTAAACCCACTTAGATCAGGCGTCCCAGCCTTTACGCTGCCTTATTCTGACCGTAAGTAAACCTACTGACCAGTAATGTACGTATTCAGCTACGGACACATAATTCACCCTTTAGAGAAACAAGCTGTTTGCACCAATGACCAGGTGTGCCTAATAAATCAGACACTGAGTGTGTTTTATGGCGAACTGTTCCAGTAAACGCAGTAAAATATAAAAATAAGTTGTTCCTCAACTACCGAGGGAAAAAAACTCAAAAGGATGATCCTCTTACTGTGCGATTGAAGATGTGAAAAGCGGAGTCAGATCATGGTTACGGATCAGCGCCCAATGTCCAGTTAATCATTTTCTGACGTTATTCTCCGCGGTAATCAAGACCCACATTAATGGACTTTAACTTAAAGCAAAGAAAACATACACTCAAGGGAAAAAAAACGATCGGTAACACGAGAAAGCATACGATGTTTATAACTGCAAAAATACAATGTTTGCACAAGCTATACAACTTTATCGGGGGGAATTCAGAATTCGGTGAACTGAAACAAATCGCACGCATCGCTCCTTTTACAGCAAAGCGGAAACCGCGGCATCTGCCCGCTCGCCAACATACGGCAAACTCACTTTCACCCGAATCGCATGAATAAATGGCTTTTTAAATAATGGCTCTATGTTATTTACAGATGTGCCGTAACTCACCCGCTTTTAGGGCATGGTCGGCGTCCCGTCGGCTGGGCTCACTGCGCTCCGAAAGCGGATGCGAGCTGCAAACTCCGGCTACATTGTCACAGCCCCGCAAACGCTACATCTGGCAGCCCAGCCCAGCCCTGCCCCCGCACCCCTCCTCCGGCTCCCCCGGATTCTTGGACTCCTGCCCGGGCTTCCCCTTAGTTTTAAAAACTTGTCAGATTCCCAATCCTCGCCCCTCTTCAGCCGGAAAGGCGCTGGCTCGGGGTTTGTTCAGAGCCCTCCGCGTCCAGCTTAGGCGATCGGAGCACCGCCGCCCCGCGGCTCTCGCACCAAACCGGCCTCCTTTCCTTTTTTTTTCTCTGTCCAGATCCTCCCAGTATTCAGGCTTTTCAGTTCTGCACACTGACCCCTACGCATCCCCCGAACCGCGAAGAGCATTAAAATAACAAGCGACCATCAGCGCGCAACCTTTCCCGAAATTCGCCCGAACCTTTCCCGAACCTCCCCTTCTCTCCCACATCTTTCATTTTGCCGATCCGCCCACTCAACACTTTTTATTTCTCATCATAATAAAAAATGGCTTAATATCTGAAATACTTAATTAAATATTTCCATCAAGGTTCATTAAATAAAATAAAATACAAGTATGGTCGTTTGGTCTTAAAATAAAAGTGTTAGCACTTTGTCACTGTTTGCCGCCGCATCAAGAACACCAGACGTCAATTTAGCTCGATTTAGTCCTATTATTGATCGTCCTCCCTATTTAAACAACGATCCAGGGCGCTGATATAGACCTACGCTTATTTCATATATCAAGCGCATTACAGAATTGCTTGCCGTCACGAAACGGACAAGCCTGGGCTACATGGGATTTGACAAGGCACACATATTTGCATACGCTTTACATAGCATTACGCAGATATTTGAGGTATGTATGAAATTTCCGTAATGTGTAAATTGACATGTAAATACTGCGGCCGGCCCCTTCCGCGGGTGAGGCGAGCGCTTGGGCGGCGCCCCGGCTCCCATCTACCGCCTCCCTCGCAGAAGGCTCACAAACGAGCCAAGGCAAGGATTCAATAACTTGCACAGTGGTGGGCAGCAGGGCTTGGCATGTTCCTGGCCCCCATCCCAGCCAAACGTCACACACCCACCCTTAACTTGGGCGGTGTGTGTGTGTTGATGAGGATTTGGGGTCCATCTGATCCGCTTTGATGTCCGCATGGCTAACCATGCGCCGGTTGGCTTATCGGTTGAGAAATGGGTGATAAACACACAATTACATAAAGGGAAAAAACTGCAACAATTTATGACTGTAATTTACTAAGAAAACAGGCTTACTGCTTCTTTTTTAACACCACAAGGCACGTGCTTGTTTGCCATGTTAAAAAAAAAAATCCCATGTGCTACAATAGTTACAGTAGATTCAGCGCTTGCCAAAGAAGCCAGCACCAGCGTAAAAAAAAGGCAGCGCCGAGAGTCGCTCTCCACTTTGAAGTGACCTTTCCGGGGGCTCCTCGGCGGCGGGTTCGAGCAGCAGCCTTTCCATGCTCTCGAGTCTCGTTACAATATTCATCGCATAATGAGCGAGTGGCTTGCGATGGCACATCTGGTGCCCGGAGCCTCGCTGCGCCAGACCCATGTCTAGTGATGAGAGCAGCGCGCGGCAGCGCCGCGTTTTATAAGCCGGGATTATACGCAGGAGCCCGGTGAAGAGACGCGGGCCATAAAACGCCGCTCCGGCGAATGACGCGCAGACGCGGCCAGCATCCGTCTACGCTGGGCGCGTTATTACGAATGACGCGCAGTTTGCTGGGTCTTCCCTCTGTAGACCACAAAGCACAATATTAAAAGCTTTGTCAAGACCTTTCTCTGGATACGTGATCACTGAGAGGCTGGAAGATCCATTAGCTTTCAGTTTTGGACTATGGAGTTCGACCAACTGCAGACAGTCAGACAAAGTCTGACTGAGCCCATTAGTGAACTGTAATCTTTAACTCTCTCTTGAATCCACTTTGAAGTGTGGCTTTCTCTAGGTTTTTTGGGGTCTATCTGGAGGCCGATTCTTGGCCCAAATGCCGAGCGTCTTGCATCATTTCCTCTGTGCATCACACCTTCTGATTGGACCTCTGTTTCCACCAGCTTCCTAGCCCATGAAGTTGTGGAGAATAACCACAGTTGGATACTAACAGCCTTCTTGGAATGGTGTGTGGTATTAGGCTGGTGCCAAAAGTAGCACTTAACTTTCAGGCTAAAAAAAAAATCAATTTTGGCCCTGTCAGACCAGACGATATTCGTCTCCTCGGCCTGACAGTCTCCCACACGGCCTCGGGCTGAAAGCTGATGGGAATTTTTCTCAACAATGGCCTCCTTTTCCACCGCCTCCCTGAAAGCCCAGACGTATGAAGCACTCAGTCCATTGTTCTCTCACGAACAGTCTCCCATCACAGCCATGCAGGACTATAGCTCCTTCAGACCCGCCTGAGGCCTCCTCGTGGGCTTCCTGACAAGAGCCCTTACAGCAGGGATCCTCTAAGGTTCCTGAGCACAGCCTGTTCCATGGGGCTGAGTAACAGTCTTATTTTAAGATGGACATAGCCCTGCTCAGGACCCCGATCCGCCTTTTGTTTTTTTTTTCCATGAATCTCTTTAACTTTTGAGTATGGTTAGTTAGCTATTACTTCAACAAAGACTATCTAAGTACGTTTCCTTTGAGAAAATACCTTCTGTGAAAGAGACACATTATTCTCGGACTTCTGAGCCACACAAGAAGCTCAAGTCAAAAGCTTTCGATTAAATAAACTGGAAGAAAAGTAATAATGGGTGATCAAACCAATGACTTATTAACAAACCGAGCTGGACGGGCAGTAGCGCGACACTGCGGAGAGTCGATAGATAAAAGCTTCAAGAAAGAAAGTCTGTGTGAACCGTTAGATAACAGCGTAAAGGCAGAATCAGTCAGACAGGAAGTTTAAAGGCCAGTCAGTGTAGAACGAGGCAGAAGGTCGCAAACAAGGACAGGAAGAAGGTGGCTTGTGGCCAGAGTCCTTCACTTGGCTCCCGGGGACCTCTGACGCACAAACCCTCGAACAACATCAGGAGAACGTCCCGTCAGCCTCTGCGTCTGGCGCCTCCGACCGCAGCCTAAAGTAAGGTCGCGGGCTCGCCAGCGGAATCGTCTCGCTAAACACGACGGCTGGGGAAAAAAGAAAAAACGTGCAGAACCGTTAGCGAGTCGCGTCGCTTTATCCCTGCGCACTAAAGTGTGAAATGCGGCCGTGTTGTTTCTAATTAATCAAGTCTCTCTGCGGGCGGGAAAGACTTGTTAGTGAGCCACATGTTTCCCATGCAGGGGCAACGATCAGGGGAGCAAGGACACAGTTTACTTAAGTAAATCGTTCCGTCAGATTTTACGTAAGTCGGATTTACCGACCTATCATTCAAGACACCTTCATTTTATAAATCTATGTGATTGCTTTCTCTTCTCCAAATGATTAGGTATGGTTTATTTATAGGGTGCACTCAGTGGGGGGGCGCTGATTTCATATCTCTTTGGGTCACGCGAGGATAGATACAGTGTGAGAGTTAATGACCTACACAAAGAGATTTACATACACAGGAGACGATACTTCATTTCTCAGAGCCCTGTACGGATTACGGGGGTGCCAAGACCTCTCTGTCATCGGGAATGACCTCTCTGTCATCGGGAATGACCCCTCTCTGTCATCGGGAATGACCTCTCACACCCTCCCTCAGAGACATCACCGCACACTCCTACCTTTGCCCATCACAC
>JAODKL010000005.1:370637-391592 GCA_026780765.1 Petrocephalus schoutedeni | reverse complement strand
ATTGCAAGATACAACCACTTGGCAAGCAAACCCACAATGTGACCCCTATCAAACTCCGTCAAGTGCTGGTAATGCTGCCTAATGCGCCTATGAGGCATCCTCTGTTTCTGGTGACTAGACATGCCAGCTCCTTGCAAATGAAATCATTTACATACCCATAACTTGCTTTGCTCCTCTTGCTTCCAAAAGCTTAATTATTTTCTTGTCGTTGACTTCGCTTTTCACCAACTGAAGCGACTTGACCAGCTAAGCCCCCCCCTGTAGGTGGCGGTCAATGGTAGGAGGTCTGGGACGAGCCAGACTGGGATCTCACGCCCCAGGCTTTACCGTGACTCGGGGCTCGGCCTATCTCCCCGCTCCTCAGAGGCCGGGATTTTCTCGTGGTTCCTGTCTAAGCCGCTGCAATGTTCCTCCTTTGATGGAGGAGCCCAAGCTGCCCCCCCGGCCCAGCCCCGCCCCGCTGCTCTGCACCGCTCCTGTCCCTTTGTACTGCCTGCACCTCCTCTCCACCCCCCTTTCCTACCTCTCCACTTGCCTCCCCCCCTTCATGTTTGAGCCTGCCCTGAACATACAGGGGGTTCCTCTCTGCCTCCAAACAGCATGTTTTATTCTGGATTTAATTACAGTGATTTAGAGAATAAATTCTTCACCAGCAGATGTTTTAAGCTCCCCCCCCCCATCCCCCGCCCGTCCGGTTCTGCTTCCCGTTGAATATTTATCTTTTCCCCAGTTCATGTTGTTGTCTGTTGACTATCTTTGTCTTTTTTATCCTGGGACTTGTTTGCGATTCTGTTCGAAAATGCGATTCATGTTTCTCCGCACTTGTCGTAAACTCTTTAGTGCGTCAGCTGGCAGGGCAGTGACAGGGGAATGAATATTTCATTAGCGGAAGGGGTTGAAGCATATTTCGTTCACATTTGGGGCGGTAAAAACAATAACAAAAACAATGTCAATAATAATCGGTCTTGACGGATAAAGCAGTCGTTGACATTCTGTTGGATCCGTGTGTAAGTTCAGCCGCTGGGTTCCATGAAGGGCGTTTAGCGCGGTAAAGATTACTCCCATATGATTACATGGCAATTAGAGCCAATGAAATTCCACATTTAAACCTCACATTTATGCGCTAAATGTTATTTACAGTTCCTGCACATGTTCCAACACACAGCCAGAAGGTCTAATCTCTAGGCCTCCATTTACAACAGGAGCATTACCCAGTGCGACAGCGCGCTGTGTCGTTTGGCTTGTAAACCACCATTGTTCTCAGACCGTAATGTGCACTCTGGGTCTTTTTCGGAGCCAGATCTGAGGCTCCTCTGTTGTGGGGAAGGCTTCCCGTGAAATGCCTGTCTTTGCTTTCAGATTTACAGTAGGCCAGAGTCCTTCAACGCAAAAGATTGATCTCGGCATCATCTATCACTTTTGTGACTTATAGCAGAGTGGGGTCTCGGAGGTATTTTGGCACACTGTTTTTGGTCGTGCGGTGTTGTAGCTCCGGGGAATACAGCAGGGGGCCCGTCACATCCCAGCTGTGCCCCAAGGTGGCATCCTGACCTCTCCCTCGACCTCTGACCCCCCCCTCCTAGTCTTGGTCATCCTCTTGTAGCCTTTTGCACACAGGTGAAGACGTTTTTCCTCCAATGATACTTCAAGAAATCGTTTCATGCAATCAGAATTGCAGTCGCCGTTTCCGTTCCTTACTGAGGTACATTACTTTTGAGTTTGTTTTGGAAATTCCGAGTTCCCAGGTGGAAATTTCAACCGGAATTTCGACTCGTGAAATCGGAAGCTCTGCAACCATGGACTCAGAATTCAAAATGGCCTCACCCTTCTTGAACAGAAATTAAAGCTGTAGTTATAAGGTCTTCTTTATACCATCTTATTTGTGGCTTATTAAATCAGCCGTACACATAGTAATGTCCAACTGCTATCCATGAACGTGTTGCTTCTGTGTTTTAATGTGCAAAATACTGCGTAAAGTGTTGTTCCCAACTGATATTGCTAACAATGGCTAACAATGAGAACTGGCTGGAACTAGGGCCTGTTACAGAAAGCAGGATTCCTTGCTTAGCCGGATAGCATGTTGGATTTAAGATAAAGGCCATTTAAACCAGGGCAAATTAAATCCGACAAGCTATGCGTAGTTAACTGGAACGTGGATAACTCGAGTGTGACATAATTTCCAGCTCTGAGCAAAGACGTCCGGCGTAGATGGAACACGGCATAAATCGTTTTGGATGGTTTTGTGATCGTAGTTCCAGTTTGGTGGTCAGTTAGCCGGTTAGTGTGATTTGCTAGTCTGTCCACACTTACCAGGTGCGGTCACCACACTCTGGCTCCGACGGTGGCCAGGTTTTCCCAACACAGACATCTGCTTCCAATACCCTGGCCACCGTCGGCGATCGCGGCCACGGAACCCACCCGGATGATGTTTCCGGGACGTCGGGGGCGCCTGGGGGTTCTCCTTTAAAGACGTGTCCTCACATCTGCCATCCACATCCCAACTCGATCGCCTCTGAGATTAAAAATAACTCACTCACTTTAACCAGTGGAGCTGCAGTGAGTCTGCTACAGGACGGGCTGCCCCCCCCCCCCCCATTTAATGATGAGGCCAGTAACACCTTAATGACCCCCACCCGGCAAAGCTTGTTAAGGTCTGTCTCCTGAAAGCTTTCCCCCTTTCAGGAAGCGACATTGATAAGTGCTCCGCGTTCCCTGTCAGGGTCATTACGGGCCAATAAAGGGTGATTAACGACAGCGAGCACCACAGCAGGCACGTCTGTGCGGACGAGAGTGACACAGTGTGAGGAAAGGAGTGATTTAGTGGGGGGTTTGGGGGAGGTGGAGTGTTTATCTTGAGGGGGGGCTTTGAATTGGGTTTTGCTGGATATATGGGCCCGGACACTGACACCTCTTCTGGATTCTGCTACGTTAAATAGCAGCAGAGGGTGAAGACTGTCACGCTGACAAGACCCCGGGGCGGACTCACGCGACTCGCTGGGCCCGGGGTTCCCTTCCGTCACGACCATTGCCCCCCACCCCCCAGGGCAGAGCACATTACTGATTGGGGGGGGGGTGAGGGGTGCGTACAGGGGAGTGAGACCGACTTCGCTGTTTCACAATCATGAGGGAAGGAGCAGGTAGGAATTCTCAGGCCCTGGGGCAAAATCTGTGGTCAGGCCCCTCATTGTATTCCATAATGCACCCAGAATGACTGCACCCCCCGAGTGACAGCCATCACGATTCGGCTGAACGGATGCATGATTTCGGCTAAATACTTTCCCGCGTGTCCGCGATCTCACTCTCCGTCTCGCCTTGCACGTGCCCTCGTGTCCCTGCTCTCCTAAACCTCTGAACACATACCCCAGGGGCAAGAACTTTCCTTGTCAGTCAGTATTTTACTCCGAAGCACTTTCATTCAGTTTTATTGAACCGGAGTCTGGAATCATTAGACGCATTAAGGAGGGTCATAGTCTTTGAGCACGTGTGAGTATGTGTGTGTGTGTATGCATGCTTGCCCGAGTCCAAAAGCGTTTAGACAAATTTGAACAAGTCAGGCGTTTCCTATCTGCCGACCTGTCGACAGGTTTTTGTTTTTTTGTTTTTACCAGCATGGAAAGGCAGGCTGCGATGGAACGTGTCTCTTCTCTGCCTGGGAAGATCGCAAAGAGCAGCCTACAGTTGGCCATTTTTGCACGAGGCGCTCGCTGTGCTCAGGAGGCAGAGGGAGGAGGGCTTAAATCTCATAAACAGTTATGGCAGGAACTGAAGCTGAACCACTCATCCCGGGTAGAGTAGCCCTGTCCACAGAAACGCCACCCAGCAGATTTTACGACAGTCACATGACAGCTGCAAGCCGGTCTCCTCTCTGAAGGAGCCCGTGGATGAGCCAATCAGAGAGCGGCTCTATCCCCTGCGGTGGTGGACCCCCCGCCGCATTCTCACACGTGAATACGGGCCGTGCTTCAGTTGTGGAGATGGAATTTTTATAATTAGACGAGATATTAAACGCGGAATGCGGCCTTTAACTGTGGCCAGCTGTTGGCCACCAGCCCTCACTCTAATAACTTAAAAATAATAACTTTAAGAGCCAGAGTGGTAAATATCAAACGGCTGGGACCCGGAGCGCCTCAGAGTGGTGATGCGGGGCAGGCGCGGCCTGTCGGCACAGCTGTGCCACGGCAGTATGACTCATGCACACGGGCGTGACTCGCAGATGATCATGTATGTAACATACAGTACTGCTGGGAGGGGGGCGTGGGGGCCCATCCTCCTCACAGGGGCTCTCAATCTCACGTGAAGTGTGTCCCTGCCAATCTGATCTGGATTTGTCTTCCTGCCCCAGGCTGAATAATCACTCACCGATGACGGATGATCGGTCGAGTCGATTTTAATCAATGCAGACTGTGATAATACGGAGAAAGTCACACCTGAAGACAAATGGCCTGTGCATAAACATGGCAATATGGGATGATTCAGCCTTGCTAGCATCACTTTAAATGGGGGGGGGGGGTACCGTGTGATTTAAGGTCCTGCGAAGTCTGCAAAAATTTATGAGCAGCCATTTAAAATCTCCATGCGTAAAGCGCTGGGCGGCTACAGGGAACATCGCCGCTGCCTGTTTCCCATGGCTCATGTATTTTACTGGGGCGCCTCTAACGTCAGTAAGCCAGTGATTGCAGTGTGTGTCAGTGGTGCATGGCCACCTCTGCCGCATTCACTGGTTTGCTTCCAGCATAGAGCCCATCAGTACTGTCTGTTCACGGGACACACTGGCATGCAAAACTCACTGGGATCATTGCAAGCTGTCAGTCATGGTCATACGATTGACTCCCTTTGAGCCAATGGTTGACTCCCTTTGAACCAAACAACCAATCACTGTGCACGGTAAACACATGCGCTCCCTCAAAGGCTGATTTCCTATCACCACTACTGAACACCTCAGCCTACACAGCTCTAGTGTATTACAACCAGCTAGTGTGTCAGCACTGCAAAGAGTGCTGGCTGGTGTGTTTGCCTCAGGGTTGCCAACTCTCACACATCTGGCGTGACACTCACGCTTTCAGACTCTCACGCTCAACTCAAGGAATCTTACAGTAAATTTATATTATTCAATTTTAAACCTAAAATTTGGTACATCTGAAGTGTTGGGGTAGTTGGCAAACCATACAGACATTTCACAAGGTAATAAAATGAGAATTGACAAGAATTGAAAATCTCACACCAGCCAGCTGACCGAAGTTAGTAACCCTGTAGCCTGGACGAGAGCTGGCTAACATGTTAACATTGAGGAAGTGCCGGGTATTGTGTTAGCATGGAGGGAAAGCCAGGGTTTCCAGCTTTGGTCTGGGGATTTTCAATTCGAGACAAGTCTGCACGCGCATTTACATGTATGTAGCAGTTTTATTATCTTATAAATAGTCTGTAGGGTTTGCAAACTACCCCTGCGCTTTTGATGCAGCTAATTTTAGGTTAATAATGGAAAAATATAGATTTGTCGCAAAGTTTCTTGCGTGAGAATAAGAAAGGGTGCCAGATGCGTAACAGTTGGCAACCCTGGAAAGTTGGCTAGCATGTTAGCATGGAGGGAGAGCTGGCTAGCATGTTAGCTTGGAGGGAGAGCTAGCTAGCATGTTAGCATGGAGGGAGCGCTGGCTAGCATGTTAGCATGGAGGGAGCGCTGGCTAGCATGCTAGCATGGAGGGAGAGCTGGCTAGCATGTTAGCATGGAGGGAGAGATGGCTAGCATGTTAGCATGGAGGGAGAGATGGCTAGCATGTTAGCATGGAGGGAGTGCTGGCTAGCATGTTAGCATGAAGGGAGCTCTGGCTAGCATGTTAGCATGGAGGGAGCGATGGCTAGCATGTTAGCATGGAGGGAGCGATGGCTAGCATGTTAGCATGAAGGGAGAGATGGCTAGCATGTTAGCATGTAGAGCCCCACATCTCCATCTCCATGGAGTCACAACTATTATCTTCTATCTGGCTCTTTACCCGACACCCCCAGTGCTGCACACAGCTTACAAAACACTTGCTTTTTTAAAAATCTATTTAGACAGCTGGATATTTCTGGATCCTCTCGGTGGGTGGGGCGGTGCGCTCCAACAGCAGCTTCCCTTCAGAGCCTTAAACAGGAAACCCTCTGGTGTGTCATTAACCGCTTCGAACCCGGCCCTTCTCACCATGAGGGACGTATCAATGACGTTTTGATAAACAGCGGCCTGCTGAACGTGCTGTGGCTGGGGAGGACAGCCCCTGACGCTAGCCGCTGATGCTAGCTGCTGACGGGCTGTCAGCTTCAATTCACCACTGAACCAGCACGGTGGCTGGTTAGCCGCGAACGTCCATGCCCCCCCCCCCCCGGGGGGGGATCCACAGGGGGGCCCCCCACAGGTCACTGTCTCCCATTGTTTTGACAGCGCCTCTGACGGAGGCCAGTTGGCTTTGATCTCAGAGGCAAGTCTGATATGGTGTGTGTCCACTTGCTGGCGGGGGGTGAGGTATCTTTTCCCTAAAGCTGTTTTTCCATAGTTCACAAATTTTCCAACCTCCGCGTCAAGCGGAAGTCCAAAAGCCAGGCTGTCTGCGTGCCGTGAGCAGCACGGATGACTTCCCCGACGATACGCCACTGGCGGTTCATTCCCAGTGCTGTCGGGCCTGCGTCCATACCCCAAGAGAGTGTGGCTTTCTGTGCGATTCTGAGCCCGTGGGCCCTCCTAACTGTCAGCCACAACACCGGCCAACACCTACGCTTTTATTCTGAAATAGGCACCTTGGGAGAAAAGCCACCCCCGAATTAACTGGGCAGATCACCGGCGAGTTTGACCAGCAAGCTGTCGGCTTAGACGGGACTCTTCCAGGAGGACATTTAATCTGACTCATGCTTAATTAGCGGTGCTCTGAAAGCCGGCGCTTGACTCTGACAATGACCCCCTTCCTGCAAACTCTGCAGTTTTTGTTTAGTGGACACACGGCTTTTAAATAAAAAAATGGGGCTGTCTGCGCACAGAGCCCGGGATTTGAATTACAGTCCCGGGGAATGAGATGCCATCTGTTCCGTCGGCCTGTTTACCAGGGAGCATAACTGCATTTAAAGATTCTTCTAGATTCTCCAGGAGGGGCTCAGTTTTCTATCAGGGTCAAACTCCGCTAATGTGGAAAAAGCTCAGGATTTGTGCCTGTCGGCACGGACTCCGCGGGGGAGTCCCCCGGGGAGCCCCTCGCACACAATGGGGGTGATGAAAGGCCAGGGGGCGCAACCAGCTTCCAAATACCCGCAGCTGTCAGACGTGAAGTCTCACTGGACGGCGGAACCCTTGACCCCGCATATAGCTGTTTCCCTCAGGGCACAGTTTTATGTCGGACTTGGGGAGGAAACAAAAGGCCTTCTGTAAAAATCACCCATCTGACTGTGTGATTCTGAAGAGTCTCCCTCAGCCTCCTATGCCAAAACCAAAAGGGTTTATCCAAGGTTTTAAGCCTCAAATGTGCCCTCAGCTGAATGACCAATCAGATGCAGGCCTCACATGTGCTCTCAAGTGTGTGACCAATCAGATGCAGGCCTCAAATGTGCCCTCAGGTGTATGCCCAATCAAATGCAAGCCCATATCCAAAGGCCTTTACCTTTAACCTTTGGATAATGTGCTTAACAATATCACTCAAAGGATCCACGCTAAGTCTCCAGCCCAAGCCAATCCGCTCACTTTAGATCAGCACATCCGGTACAGAGTCTTACCCCATTAAACGTTTTGGAAAAACACTCAACTTATCATTGGTGCAGTTTGGATTCAGGAAGGACAAGATTAAACAGAGGCTGGGTTCATTAAGCTCTCGTATTTGTAATTTATCTCACTTTTCAGAGGAACGGAAACGGCCGCGCTGTGTATGTCTCCCCTCAGAAAGTCATAACAAAAGGCGCCGCGGGGCCACAGTCAGCCGGTGGATGGGGGGGGTGGACCATATGGCGGACAGGATCTGGCCTTTTAACATCTCTCTTGAAGTTCACCACATCCCACTTGATAGAGCAAATGGTGGGTGGGTGGGAGGTTGGGGGGGGATTAACAGGGATGTTTAAATGTAAGGGTTACACTCTAGCAGTCATCTAGGGGATGCTGCCTGAACTTTGCTCACGTCTGTGGCGAGATGTTCTGCTCTGAAGACGTGACGCGCTTCAGAGACGGCCCGCGGGCGGAGGCATCCTTGGTGGTACCTGCGGCATGCGAGCTGGACCGCCACAGGCAGGCCGTGAGTTAGGGCCGCACCGCAGGCACTGAGATGGAGGAGCTCTGGCTAGATACTTTTGGCCCTCACTTCCTGGATGTGTGCTTCAGGATGGGCTTGTGCCCCTCCTCCCCATAGACAGATAAATGAATGTGCTCCCACAGAGAAGATGTGGAGCTGATAAGATAGGAATCACGTAGTAGGTGATGGGTAAAGTGATGCCTCCCCCATGCTGGCTGGGGGCCAAGAATATGTTAAGCCTCACCCCCCAACCCCCCTCCAGTCGTGTGTGTGGAGGGCGGCATGCAACTGCTGGATCCTGCGATTGTTTTATGAAAGGATGGATTTTCTCCCTTCTCCTGGACTCCCTAATTATGTCATATGCTGGAAATGGGCTTGTAACTGGTCATAACTGGTGCTGGGGGACAGCACACGCGTGGTCATTCAGAGTCAGGGACACTGTTACTTATATGTCCCGTTGAACTTAATCTAGTGTGCTCTCAAAGAGTACCAAACCAAAGGATTTACCAGAAGTGTATTGGCAGTGTAAATGATGTTCCAGAAGGAAACATATTCTGTAACCAAAACCTGCTTGGAATACTGTGCCCTGTATAGAAAGGAAAAATAGTAGAGAACTGCCTTTAGAATGTCATGAAGAAAATGCACTATAATCTAGCTCCATTCAGCTCCCTCTGTTTCAAAGCCGTTACCTTACTGGTGCAAAGATTGGCAGAGGCCCCGCCCCATTTTCCATTAAAAAAAAAAAGAGTAAAATCCTTGTAAGTGGCCTTGGACTCTGTTAATCAAATACCCCTGACTGCATTGTGGGAAGGCCATACTGATTTAAAGCTCGTTAACTAAAGATAATTCCTGGCAACACACCAAACATCTTGATGTTTAGCCCCGTTTATCACAAACAGAATAATGAGCCCCCACATGCATATTAGCACATCCATGTAAATCCATGGACACTCCCAATATTAAGAAATTACTCTTTTTGAAGACTGCTCACCTATTTAAAAACATTTGTAATGCAGTTGTTTATGGATGTGACATGTTTATAAGAGGCAACTTCATTTAAATCATCTTAGACATCAAACAAACATGTCCAAATTTGTTTGTTTAAAGGAGCTTGTTGAAATGGAGTTCGAAAAACACCCGGAAAACAAAACAGGGACATGAACAAACAAAGAGGGGTATCACAGTAGCTTTTCTAAAAGCAGCAGTAGGTGTTTGCTTCCTGAAGACGTCCGTCTGTCTCGTCAAACTGCTACTGTCACACAAACAGGCGTAGCTCTCGACTTACGCAAAACTAGCTTATGCAAGCTAGGTTTTTTTAGCGGTACCGCTAAAAGGCGGAATATGCCTGTAAGTAAATTTACGCTTTATCTTTTCATGCATTTAATATGTATTCTTTAGAATGTATTAGTAGTATATTAGGTGTCTTAAATGCTATGGGGGGTAAATCCAACTTATGTAAAATTAGACTTAAGTAAGGGTTTGTGGAGCGGATTACTTAGTTGAGAGCTGCCGCTGCAGACTCACTGCTCTCCCAAACACAGCAGCGCATTCACACACATAAATTGGGACCTGACTCAGCAAATACCCGCGTGGCCTCCCCGCTCGCCAGCCCGGACTACAGGAAGCCCGGGTCGGGGACCAGATGTGCCCCTCGCCGAACAACAAGCCGCACAGAGCCATAAACGTGTCAAGATCAAAGGGCGTGAGATGCACACTCACGGTGCTCAGTCACTTAACACGGAGAGATCCGGCTCAGGAGCATCGATCTCCTTTAGTGTGCAGCATGGTGAAACCATCAGGCGTATTAATCACAGGGCTGGAGTTTCGGCCAGCCGCGTCGGGCAGGTTGGATCTGTCTGGTTCTGCGGTCCAGATAATCCATCTTCCGCAGTACAGCTCTGTAGTCACGGAGCTCGCCAAAGAAAATAACATTTCCTCTGATACGACCATTTGCCAAGTTGGAAGAGAAACACCCCGCCAGCCCTCTTAGCTAGAAGACAAGATAATAGTATAAGATAACCAGCAATGCGATCAAATTTGGAAGGTATATCGAAAGTGGCCAACAGGGGGCAGCAGCGAGGTGCGGCTATAGGAGGGCCACAGCAGAGTGCTGAGATGTGCAACATGTACATCATGCATGAGTCATTTACCAGTTAGAGAAGAAACAAATGGATAGAGCTACATTATGTTAGATACACCTGAAACATTCTTTAAAATCATAGGCAAATGCTGGCATGAGGAATCATTCTCGTACATGACATGGCCACCACAGAGTCTCGACCTTAACCCCATTGAAAGCCTTTGGGATGAGCTGAAGACAACCTAACACTGTGGGCCAAAGCGCATGGAAACGATCCCTTCTGAAACGCGCGCTGTAATCAAAGCTAAAGGTGGTGCAATGAAATATTAAAGTGTGCGATTTCGTTTTTCGGCCAGGCAGAGTATTTCTAGAGGAGACACTGATGCTTTGTGGTTGTGCTCCTGCTAGCGACCTCTGGCCTCCTTGTAGCCTCCCGGCCCCAGCGTCCCCTGCGACAGGAAGGAGTAGCGGCAGCGGGTTTGAGACACGCAATGGCTCGCCTCGGGCAGAGGTGTCCAGAGGGCGGTGAGTCATAAGGGGCGACTGTGGGACGCACAGGGCAGGTAGCGCTCGCCGGCATCACCCTTCACCCGCATTCAAAGGCAGCCTGACTTCTCAGTGCAGAGCTGTAGCGGTCGCCGCGACCTTTGCCCACACGCATCTGTCGGGCTGTAATTAGGAGCGGGGTGCAGCGTCATGCAGGGGACCGCGGGTGCCGGCAATGCAGCACTCAGGCCGCTTCTCAGAGCCGGCCATGGGTGGACCGCGTTCCCAGGCGTGTCGGAAGCAGCCTCAGACTGCGCCCCGGCGGTATACAGAGGACGGCACCAGACTGGGGCCTATTTCGGCCGTCTCAGGGCTAGAGAATGTGAAGGTTCTGGCGCTGCCTGGCCCAGAAGATCCTCCTGTGGGGATGATGTGCGGATCTGGGATCTGTATCTCTAACAGCACACGTGGAGCGTGGGTGAGGTCACACACAGGATTACCGAGAGCTGTGGGGGAGAAACTCTCAGCTCTGGCCCTGGTCCATTCCTCCTCTCCCGCTACCCCTCTCTCTCTCTCCTCTTTCTCTTGCTCTTTTCATATACCTCTCTCTTTACCTGAAACATGAGCAGGGGTCTGTCATGTCACGAGCAGTTAATCAAATAAACTCCCCATGTCGGGTTACGGCAGAGCCTCTTCTGGGTCCCAACAGCCTGTTTTCTATCTTTAGAGTTAACAAATCACATCTTCAGACACAAACTGAAACTTTTTCATGTTTTTTTTCCCCTTTCTTCATTTACACTTTAGGGCCAGTAGTATCGGTTTGAGGTTCACTGGCTAGTGTTAAGTCCAGGCTTTTCCGCGTGGGAGCAAGTCTCCGCGGGTGGGGATGCTTTAGCGGAAGTCGGGAATGTGGGCCTCACAAGCAAGTCTTTGTTGTGAGAAAGAGACACTAGCCCATTTTTTTTTTTACTCGCTAAGTCATCCGAACGGTGTTTACAAGCCGTCGCTTGCCATGTGGTCTTCTCTGCTTTAGTATTATTATTTCTTTTTACAGAAACAGGCTGTCACACCTGACAGGCCACTGAAATACTGCTGTAGCCTGCAGGTCGATTCTCAGGAGAACTAGAGGATTTTTTGCCACGATCCAGCCCTCCCCCATCCCCCCACACCCCCATATGGCTACGTTCCCCCCCGAAACACGGCTGGCTGTGCCTGAGGGCCATCGAGAGACCGGGGCTACATTTTAAACAAATTTTATGACGTTTAAACTAAAACTATTCACAGTAAATAAAAACAGCAGTTTTGCCAACGTCAGTTAGTCTGTCTTCACTTCCTGTAGGAGAGCAAGAGACAAAAAGAGAGTTTTAGTCTGGTCACAAAAGGGTTCCGTAGCTGAGGTTCAGGGTGTGAGGAAGGGTGTCCCTTTTCCCGGGGGCAGACTCCCCCATATCCCAACACCCTGTCCCCACAGGACTGTCAGGGTGTGAGGAAGGGTGTCCCTTTTCCCGGGGGCAGACTCCCCCATATCCCAACACCCCGTCCCCACAGGACTGTCGGGGTGTGAGGAAGGGTGTCCCTTTTCCCGGGGGCAGACTCCCCCATATCCCAACACCCCGTCCCCACAGGACTGTCGGGGTGTGAGGAAGGGTGTCCCTTTTCCCGGGGGCAGACTCCCCCGAATCCCAACACCCTGTCCTCACAGGACTGTCATCTGCTGTGACGGATGCGGGTGACCGTCAAGCTTAAAGTTGACGAGGTCGCACAAGGGACCACCAAGCCAGAGGCTCCCGCCTGCACCTCCCCTCATAGATTTAACGCTTTGCCTCCTCAGTGGACGTTTCCGGAAAGATTTAGACCGGAAGCCCCACTTATGGGGTCAACAGCAGCTCCCCTGTGGGATCTGAACTCCCACAGACACGTCCGGTTACCCTCAACCCCGAGCCTCCTGGGGGCCGCCTGGAAGAGAATCGAACAGGGCCCAGTCTCTGGCGGCCCTGGCTGTGTGAGGGGAGCACTGGGGTCAAAGGTCACCTGTGAGCTGTGACTGCAGGCCTCACTTCCTCCTGTGATTCACCACCTTTTACATATGGACCTCTCCCCTACATCTTTCTCCAGTGGCCAATGAGCTGACGGAATCCCTTGTCCTCCACTAGGAAAACGGACGATTGTTTCTGTGCGCTTCCGGGCTGGGGACGGCCGTCCATGCGGCAGCTTATGTGCACGCTACTCTTGGCTGTGGATGTGGATGGCCGCCATTGGCGCGTGCATAATGTAGTTATGTTCCTCCAGGCCAGCAGAGGGCAGCTGTCGTGTTCTTGGTCTGAATTAAGGTTACGCAAAAGCAGGAACAGATAAGGTTTAAAATGGCAAATTTCAATTCTTCTCGCAACATGTGTTAAGAGCACAAGAACATACAGAACGATACAATGGCCTCTCAGAACGAGCTGCTTTTGCTTCTGGCGATGTGTGGTTTAGTAGACCCGCAATATTTTGGGGTTTTTAAAACAATAAAAACATATAATTTTGTTCTAAAACTACCAAACAGATATTGGCTTTGTCAATAGGCCGTAAATACTGTATGTATACTGTTTAATATTTACCATTTACCTCTGCCTGATCACATTTCTCATTGAACATGCTATTTAATTCTTGTTATAAAATAAGATTTTTGGGTTGAAATCAATAATATCTTGAATCTTGAACAAATATAAATGAGACATGGATTCCAGAACTACAGATGTTTATTGTTTTGAACTGAACAAATTGAAAGGACAAAGTTTACATACAGTGTAATATTGAAATAATATAATGAGCCCGGCTGGACACACTGATCTGTGAAATGCTGGATATACCTAGTCAATCTTGCACACGCACTGTCAATGCACGCGGTTTCCGCAACACATAAAAATCTGGGCACTGCGTGCACTGACCACAGTTGTCCGCAGCCAACCCCTGATGATGAAATTTACGTCATGTCCTGTCATCCATAACCGAAAGTGCGCTCGGAAAAGTGAAGTATGAATTGGCCTGTACTCTGTCACACCTGTTGCCGAGGGTGTCTCGCTGACAGGGCCTTTGGTTTATGCATTTCACTCATATAGTCTTGGTCTTAAACATCGAGCGAACGGGCAAACACAATCCAGGCTGCTCCGGCTGTCCCAACCCCCCCCCCACAACTGCCCTAACCGCTTCACTGCTGGGGGCGGGTTCTGATCTTAGCGATCACACCTTCCTGTCATCTCTTGGTTAACCTGATATTGCGGGGGGGAGGATGTAGCCACCATGAGACAGCGACTGACGCACACCCCCAGAGTGGCTTGGTGGTCCCATACCAAAAATCACACACTCTCATACTCACGGCATGGGAAGACCTCACTGAACCAGCTGAACCCAACTGAGGAAGCTGGTGTCTAAATTACTGTGACATGGATTTTAAAGGCATAAAACAACATAACATCGCCTGGACTCTGGACCCTGCAAGTTCTCGGAGAGGCAGGAAGAGGCATTCTCACTGGGCAAGAGAGGCGGCCGCCATCCACTGGGGCGATGTCAGGCAGCCAGGGAGCACCCGCATTTAGCCGGCCTCTAGTCAGCCCCACAGCTGAAAGCAAATACCGGAATCTACTGAAGTTCGAGAGCCTGCAAAAAAAATATTCAAGTGAAGGTGAACTTGGGTGTAATTGAGCTGTGTAAACAGTGACAGTGGCACCGGCTGCAATGTACAGGATGCAGAGCAGGTTTCCCGAGTCCGCTACACAGTTTGCAAATTCCCCTGCTCGGACACACCTACTACACCTGGCAGTTAGCTAAATAAGGTAAGTTTGAGCAGGGAAATCTGCAAACTGTGTCACAGACTGGCCCTCCAGGACTGGAATCGGGGAGCCCTGATGTAGAGGTAAAACTTGGAGAGAAAATTCGTTTGATTTCTCTTGTGACCTCCTACCACCAGCAGGGGTCTCTGCAGAGCAAAACAAAATTACTGTCTTCCTAAGACCACAGCTCTACAGTGAAGGATTGCTTTTTGATTTAAACGAACAATAAAATTCTTCTGCTTCTCAGGGTTACCTTTGTTACACAGAAGAGGCAAAGGAGTTACTTTTGGTATACTTGCCAGCTTTAGCGTTTGTGTATCCTCCTCGTCGGTTTTGCTTTCCTGCTCATCGTCTCCTACTTCCTGTTTCACAGCAAGTCGTTACATAGCCGAGGCAGCTGTAGCGGGGCGGTCCCCGTTAGCCTAGCATATCGGCATTAGCATCAGCATCTCGGCGAGGTCGCTCTGCACTTTGCCTGCTTAGCCTGGCCCAGACGGTCCCCCCCACGCGCAGAGCTACTAGCCAGCCGGCGCTAACACACGCCAGTGTGCCAGTGGCTCGGGGCCCCTCCAGGAGGCGTGTCGACTGGCTCGAACTGGCTTGTTTGTGTAGTTCTGGTTCACTAAAGATTCTTTTGACAGTGGCAACATTATTCAAAGGGGGTCCCCCCCACCCCGAACGAGGTCCCCCACATCCTCAGAACACATGGAGCGCTAATAGGCCATAACTCCTGCAGGAGGGGCGATGCTCCTGTGCATGGAAATATGGGTCGTCGGAACCGGCCCTCCGTTTCGGAAATGAGGGGGGAGCCGGCCTGTGTGCCCTGGGAGAGAGATCGCCCCACCGCCTGGGCTAGCGCCGGCTATTCTTCTCTCGCACCCGAGGACCAAAACTGGGAGGTGGGCCTCTCTCTTTGTGCCATTTTGAGCTGCCTGTAAAATCTGAAAGATCTGTAAAAGGTTGCCAAGATGTTTAGGGCTGGGGTTTAGGTCATTCACACAGCCTCTGCGGGGGGCGATTCAAGCTTCCGTCAGACTTTTCTTAAGTTAAACAAATCCCATAACATCCAGATAGCCTCACCTTACACTGAGGCTGCTGGATCACGCATTTAGGGGGAGTCCAATGCTGGACTTATGCACGGGCTAACCTTGGCTGTAGCCCGGGGCCCAAAATATTTTTTTTCTGGTTATTTGATGAACTGCTTGTGACATGATAGACCCCCTAAATGTGTCCCAGGAGACGCTTGGTTAATCATTGTTGTTCTTTGTCATCTTTAAATGGGCACAGTAGAAATCAAAGATCCGATAGTCAGTGTTAAGACTAGTTGCGTCTAGCAGTCAGCTGTGCTCCGTAAATGGACGTGCGGTGAAATTTACCAGTGTTACTGTATATTATACAGAAATATATAATATAGGGTGATAGCAGAAAGTTCCTTTTTTTGCTCTCGCTATCAGTTGTAAGAGGGAGGAAAGCTGCCTGCCAAACAGGAAACGCATCACCCTCCGGCTGCGGTCTACGCAAGTGAGCCCGGGCGACAGGCTCAGCCTGTAAACCGACATCCTGGGCAGATGCTGCTCGATTGAGCAAACACGTGTGCCAGCGCCATTCCGGCCACGTTCCTCCTTTGCAGCCAGGCTAAGGTAAGCAACCGTAGGCGTCCTTTTCTTTGCCCGATCGATGGGGTAAGCGCCCCTGGGCGTCCTTCTTATTGCCTGACTGCATCGCTTTGCCCGATCGCCAAGGGGTAAACGCCCATAGGCGACCTTTTCTTTGCCTGATTTTGTCTCTTTGCACAATTGCTCTGGCCAAGCACCCATAGGCATCCCTCCCATTGCCGGATTGTGTCTCTTTGCCCAATCAATGGGGGTAAGCCCCCGTAGGCGTCACCTCTTTGCCCGATTGCGTGTCTTTGTCTGATTGATGCGAGTAAGCGTCCATAGATGTCCTTCTTTTCCCAAATACGTCTTTTTGCCTGAGCTCTGGAGATGGCAGTTCACTTGGGGAGCTGAATCCATATAGCATCCCGCTCACACTGCATGACTCGGGGGCGGGGGTTGGGGGAGGTGGTGGCGGTGACAGACCTGTAAGAAAGGCAGCCATTGTGTTTAGGGGACAATTACACATCTCTGTCCCAGCTCAACGGGACATCAGCCTAACAATGGTGTCCCTGAATGATTCGGGACGCTGGGTCTGGTACAGCGGGCCGTGACAGGTGGACCCGATTAGATTTATGCACTGGAAAAACACCCGTCTTTGGGGGTGTGTTGGTACAAGGGTGCCATTTGCCGAATCCCTGCTCACCTGACCCCACGCGGAAGCCAGCGGGCGCCGTGCATCCGGCCCACTTCAGGGCAATGACTTGCACAGACCCAGACCCAACTCCGCCAAGGAAGCGGGCACTCTCAGGAAGAGCATGCCATTCTAAATCCCCTCGATGGATTTACAGCGTGCCGCACGCGTGTACCAACAAAACGCAAGTTCGCTAATGAATGGGGGTTGGAAACCGCCCCTGAGTACTGCAGATTTGGGTGGGGGGGAAGGGCCCCTATACTCCTTTCTGACAGGCTGACAGGAAGGACGATGGTGCCCCTCTTCAAAGCATAGAGGGGGTTGTTGGGATTTTGCTGGGAGCGTAGTGTTTACGAGTGGAGTATGCAGGCGAGGGGCTGGCCTCCATCTCCGCCTTTTAGCATCTGTCATGCGACACGCGGTGGCTTTTATGGGGCTCCGTGCGTCTCCGTTCTCGACGAAGGACCCACGCGTTTTCCACCGCTCTGTTTTATGGGTCAGTTATTTGTTTGGCTTGTTCCTTAGTCTCGGGGGGGGGGTAAGGTCCCTCCTGCCAGACAGCCCACGGCTCCACTGGTGTGTGAATTAGTTTGCGGGGGCCATGGCGGGGGTGGGGTGGGTTGGGCGTGCGAGAGAGGGAGGGAGTTAGAGAGAGCGGAGAGCATCCTGTTGGATTAGTGGAAGCTTCTCGCTGATCTGCATGTGAATGACTGAGAGCAGCAGGAGGCTGAAGCGATAGCAGAGAGGGGCAGTGCTCTGGGAGACACGCGGGGAGGAGGAGAGAGACGGACGAGAGACGGAGAAAAGGAGAGAGAGAGGGAGGGAGGGAGGGAGGGACGCTGAGATCTCTGAGAAACATCACCTCCACGTCTCCCAGCTGCTTTGGCAGAAGAGGCCACTAGCAAGGGCCGAATCGGCAGTAAAGGCGAGCGGGAGAGACCCTCCCCGGCCCCGGAGGCCTCCGTGTCCCGGCCGCAGCAGTGCGCCGATTGGATTACCCACGCAGGGCACACAGAGCGCTCGCGATGAGAGAAGGTAGGAATCCGCATCTCCGCCCCCTCCCACGTTTAGGCCGGTGGGGTTTTGAATGAAATTTTGCTGAAAGGCTTTAACAATGAAGCGGAGCGTCACAGCAGCTGTCACAAGGCGAGGGGGTGGGGGGGGGGGGGCGTGTGAGGCTTGGAAGAAAGTTTTTGTTCCCTTTGAGCTTCTGTGCCCAAATGTGTGAGGGACGGGTACCGTTTGCCTCAGCGTCCAATCACAGCTAGGCGCCAATGGTCGTCTCGGACAGGTCGGGTCTGTTTGGGTCCCGGGGTTTTGCCAGCGAGATGTCCTTTGCCTTGGTTACACCGTGGGGCCCTAATGTGGGGTGCACGGTTTTGTACAGGGATCGATGAAAAGGGGGTGACTGGGTGTATGATCACAGGCGGACTGGTAAACGCTGTTTATGCCGAATGCGATCACAGTGGGAGAGCAGGGTGTCAGGTGACCTGTGATGATACCTCCTAGATAAATGAAAAGCAGTGTATGATGTCACAACCGAGTTAACCATTCCTCAGTACAAGTCAGAAAGCCACCCAGCAAAACTCCAGTCTGAGCCAGGTTCACTGTTAGCCATTGTCAGCAGTACCAGTTGATGACAATGCCTTACGCAGTATTTTGTGCATACAAACACCACAGCAACATGTCCACATATAGGTCGGACAGTACTGTGTGTACAACCGATTTAATGAGACATAAATTATATATAAGAGCTGATAAACCGTATATAACTGCAGCCTTCACTTATCTTGATGAGGGACACGGCAAATTCTTCAAAGTCCAAAGACTCCAAAGTCTCGCAAAACTAGATTAAATGATGGCTGATGCTGCCAGAACTTGTGGGACATTCAAGAGAGAGCGGGCGGCCCATGCACCGGCAAGGGGAAGAGAAGATTGAGGGACCAAGTTTTGATACCCATGAGTGGGGAAAAAAACATGTCACTGAAATAACATCCAGCCAGCCATACAGACAAGGTGAAAATGTCACACTGGATGCTTAACCTGTGTGCCGTTAGAGCGTTCACACATCGATTAAAATGCTTCCTTAATCACTGTGCCGTTATGCTAGCAAGGGAGGGAGGGACGCGCCTACATTAGCAACTCTGCTGCAGATTCCCATCAGAACAGGTATGCCAGCCACTGAAAGAGAAACATCACAAAGGGCCTCATTTAAATACAGTCAACCATGATTTCACGGTAAAAACTTGAAGTAAATCTACAAGCAAGGTGGGTCTCATAGTGAAAGGCCTTTATGCAAAGTTGAGTTGTTACCCAATAGACTGCTGGAAGAATTAATCTGCTACATGACAGGCTGTATACAAAGTCTTACAAGATAGGCTCTATTCGAGTGAAGCTCTTACTTGATTGGTGAAGCTCTGACATGATAGGCTGCCACAGCTGGAAGGCTGAAGCTGTCATTTCATTTCTGGGTTTGATATTAACTCTCAATAACAAGTTTAAGAGGGTGTTTATTCTTCCCCTCCCTTGGAGATTTTCCTGTCGTGGCAGGCGAAATTAATGAAAGCACAGCCCTCCTTCAGAGATTTCCTGTCCACATCTGTCACAGAGGGATCCCGGTGATCCTGGACATGAACAGGGCCATGTGGCCGTGAGGGAACATCAGCATATCCAGGGACATGCTTGACTTTGGTAACTTCAGGGAGAAAGGCACTGGTGCAGGACTTCAGATGATGATAATGGCGATGACTGCGGCCAGTGTACGTTCTGAAAGCACTGAGTAATATCTGGAAACCGCTCTCACTAATGGGACTTGCTGGGAAAAGACCCGTGTAATAGCTTAAAGGTGGAGATATACAGTATTTCGGTGATGGCTGGTTTATATTACATCGAAGTGCAGTCGGCGGGGGGTCCAGCTGATGCTTTCGTGAGTCCGTGGGCTGCTCTGCTGTCCTCAGTTACCTCCGGACGCAACAGACAATAGCTAGTGAGCCGCTGTTAGCTAGCTGTGGGACAGCTTGCACTCGAGATGCAGCTGGGGGCTTGACTTGCGTAGGTGGGGGGTTAGATTTGTCAGCTGGTTTCAATAAGGTTCCAGATTGAGAAGCCATTCTTACACAGCTGGTCCTGGATGTCCAGCTAGAAGAGTCCATCTAGGCTTAAGTGGTCAGCCAGACCAGTCCTGGCCTATTAGTGATATCTTATGTACATAGTATGTGTGTGGGTGTGTGTGCATCCCCCCCTATGAGGCCGAGCCAGTGGGGCCAGTGAGGTAAAAGTCCTGCTGACATCATGACAACATTGTCTTATAAATTACCCAGAATGCACCGATCACGTCACTGCGAGAACATCAATTCCTGGAACACCACTGGGGTGTTTCCCCGTTACACGCTTTCTGCACCGATTTAAAACTGGGACAACAGATCGGCTTAAAATAAACTATTAGTCCCCCGTGATCAGATAACATGCAAAGCATGCAGTTTTGAGAATATGAGATGAGGGTGACTGTGAATTCTGTAAAGGGAGCCAAATGTGGCTTTAAAGGAATGACTGGTGACCTGAGGGGGACCTCATGATGTCATCGCTGATGTCACACACCATTAATCTGCCCGCACATCAGACACGTCATGCAGGATGTGCATACACTAAGCACCTCTCAATTAAAGCGGGCAGCCCCTCATTTAGGCTGCAAAGCCTACCGTTTTTACTTAGATTGCACGCCCCATCCACCCCTATAGGAGAGCCAGACTCGCAGAGATGATGGGGGTGATTACGCTGACAGCAAAGATGACACATGGAGAAAGAATCCATGTATTTATGCCGTCTAGATTTAAAAGGAGCAGCCGGCCAGCTCCGCAGTGTGTCCCTGCTTGAGAACGTGTCTGGGAATTTTGTGCAATGATTCACCGCGAGCATGACTGTGTCCCTTTACCCGAGTCACATGCTCGTTCCGTGCTTTCTGATTCGACACTTGCCCCGAGTCACATGCTCGTTCCGTGCTTTCTGATTCGACACTTGCCCCGAGTCACATGCTCGTTCCGTGCTTTCTGAT
>JAODKL010000005.1:347591-358165 GCA_026780765.1 Petrocephalus schoutedeni | reverse complement strand
AAGCGAACTTGAATAACACTTTAAACAGCAGCCCCCGCCTGCCATCCTGTATAACCCCCCCCTCCCCCCCTTTCTCATGCAGGAATTCCAAGACCTTAAGCAAACCCAATCTCTTGTGGAATCTCAGCACCCCCCCACCCCCGGCCAGCAGTCTATTCTCTGAGGCTCCCCTCCTCATCCCTTCCTCCATAACATGCCATTTATCTTATCCTAATGCCCCTCCCCCACACAACCCCCATCCCGCCCCCCTCCCGGCACAAATCCAATCGTTCACACTACATTAAGAAACAAAACCCGATTTAAACATCAAGAACACCGCGCGCACCTTCTTCCGGGAGACGCCTGGCTAATCAGCATTCCCGAAAGCCACGCTGCGGGCCGCCGCTTTGATGGCCTTTCAGAAGTTGGGGGGGGGAGGGCCGGAATAAATAAATAAATAAAACGAGAGGAGTTCTTAAATGGAATCACGCCCGTGTGAATGTCCCGGAGCCCTACAATACTGTTGTGTGCCAGCAGTTTGAAGGATGTGCAAAGGCTAATTGAAATAGTTTGTATGGCGGGTCTCTGGGGTCAAAGGTCAACAGAGGGGAGGCGAAATTCCAACTGCGACGAAGCAGCGCCCCAGGATAGGCCCGTACATGCCCCTCATATGTGGCTAGAAACCTTGGGGCGCTGGGCAAAGGCCGGCACCTGACAAGCAACGCTGAGGTTAGCGTCGCGTAGCACTCAATGCTATTTCTCGTAATACGTTCACATTAGCAATGCTAAAATTAGCGCGGCGTTGCATGGTACTACTACAATATGATATTAAGACGCTGACGGCTATATAGTGACTGAACTTCCACTCTTCTAGGGCACAACAAGCAGTGGGATTAAAAAGCATAAAGGCTAGTTTGCATTCGGTTTGTGGTTAGCACACCAATAATGTTTGAGTATTTAATGATTCTAGGCATCTTGTTTCCCAGTGGGGCACTAGGCACATCTCAGAAGATTGACTTTAAAACCTGAAATAATGGCCTTCTGTGAAATAATTTTTTTTTTATGCCCAAAAGGATTAAATTTCAGGAACACTATACAGTCTTTGTGGGTTTCACTCTGCAGAACCCAATCAGTTTGCCTGGGGATAACACTTATGAAGAAAAAAAAAAAAATCTACTTCTTGAGTTCCTAATTTGTAAGTTTAATTAAATTATTGCAGGTCATACATGACAGTTCTACAAAAACATACTATTTTCTTCGCCGTAGACCACAAGAACTTTTTAAATCAACATTCACAAGTGAAGGGAATTCTTGCTCGGACCGTAAGACCATACAGATTATACCCCAGTCTTTGCTGACTCATAAGGGCTCCAGGCTCTCTCTTGTAACCCTGACAATGAGGAAGGCCGCAGCATGGATGCATGGAGTGATATCGAAACTACATGGTTTAAATCATTGCAAAAGGAGCTGAATACAAACTCAGTGCTTTATTTATATCCTTCCGGCTGTTCTTAAAAATAGGCTGCAGACACCTTTACTCTGTTTCCTGCTAGCAGTGGCCGAGTCAGCAGGGGAGAGCTCTTTCCGAGACGCCCGCACATCAGCGTCGAAAAATTAGATAAGGGGGCCAGGGGATTACTCGCAGCCGGCAGCACTGCACAGGATGCAGAAAGCCGTGCACAGGAAGTGGCTGGTGTTCTGTGCTCATATGAACTTCCCCTGCCTGCTGTAATGGTGCGCCGACGTCCAGGGGCATGTGGCGCCACCTGTGGTTGGGAAAAGGCCACGACAGGAGGATGGACCCCCTGCCGAGCTCCCCATCCCCCTCCCAATAACCTTTGTGACCCTTATTCTGTTCCTTTTGGTCCAAAATCCCTCCCCCCCCATCCCTGGGCCATGTGGAACCAATTACCACCCCCCACCACCAAATCAGTAATGACCCCCTCCCCCAAGGCAATACATTTGCCCTCTTCTTCCGCTCTTCACAGGAACACGAAGGACCTTTCCCGGAGCTTCTCTTTGCCACGGTGGCCCCACGCAGGAAAGCGTGCGAACGGTTCTACGGGAAGCGATTTACATCAGAAAAACTTACTATCCCCCCCATGGTCTCACACACCGTTGTGTCTTAAGATCAGATGAGACGAGGGGAAGAAATTAGCATTAAAACCAATACAGTAGCATAAAAACAGCTTTCGATTTTTAGGATAAAAGGTGTGGTACACACCAGCTTCCTGTATTTACATGCTCTCTTTTTAGCTGCCCGTGTTTTTGCCTGTGAGCCGGTAGTCATTAGAAGGACCTCGGATTTCATTCCTGGAGAGGCTTGACCATCACCATCGGTCATAAATTTGCACGGTGTCTCCCTTCAGACGCTTTAACCAGACCAGACCAGAACTACCGTGGAAACATGGCGGCCCATCTCAGCCATCCCTGCTGCTGGTCGAGGGCCCACACATTGCCGTAAAAACAGGGCTGCTTTAGAGCAGAAATCGCAGTGTGCCGTTTTCAGCCATTGTCAGTTTTGACAGCTAGAACCTCCACAGAACCCAGACAGGTCAGATCCACTGGGTGACATCTAGCAAAGGTAGCTCAGCCCAAATCAGCCAGAACGCTTTAAGACGGATAATATTTTTTATTTCTGTGGGTTTCTCTCTCTTTGTGACATACCACAGATAACCCACCTGCAGAAGTGGATAGTTCAGGTCCAGAAAGTAAAAATCCAGACCAAGCTTTTGTTTCAACCAACTAGTTGAGCATAAAGAGTCACAATCACTGAGTATGCAATTGGTCGGTTGAAACAAAATCTTGGTCTGGATTTTTACTTTCTGGATCTGAACTGTCCACTTCTGCTCACCTGTGACTACAAGGATTAGCTAGCTTTCACCTCCGGTTCATGCTCTTCATTCGAGGCCTTTCGTTGCCTTGTCTGTGCCCCCCCCAGGTCAGAGCGGACTTGGAAAGTCCACGCTGGTGAACACGCTCTTCAAGTCCAAAGTGAGCCGCAAATCCTGCACGGCCAACTACGAGGAGAAGATCCCCAGGACCGTGCAGCTGCAGTCAGTGAGCCACGGTGAGTCCATCCCTCTCTCACGGAGCCCTCCAGAACCGCGGGAGGAGGCCGCCTCGCCGGCCCCCATAGGGCGCCCTCCTTCGGGTCTCGTGATACTACGACGGTCACGATTCATTAAAAAGAGATTATCGAGAAAACGCAGAGTTTAGATGGAATATGAGAATGAAGCGCTGAGGAGGTGGGCTGAGATGTTCGGCGATGTTCACTTTGGAGGAGAGCCAGCGAGGTATCAGACTGGCAGACGACGGCGAGTAATTGGGAGTGAGACCCACCGCAGCTACTTGACTGTATCCATCATGGCGCCGATGAATCATCGCCGAAATTAACTGAATAACGCGGATTACCATGGCAAATGTTCTTTGGGCGCCTGTCACAGTTTACACTAGTGAAGCCTTGTGCCGTTTATACGGCTGGGGGTTAGCATAACACAAACCCCCCAGGATGCCTTATCAGGCCCTGCGCCCCCCCCCCACCAGCACACCTCTGGCAGCTTAACGCTCCGATCTGCCTTCACAAGGCGCCCGCATGCGAGGACCCCGGGGCCTTGTGCTGTTTAGCTATCCGAGGCGCCCGCCATGCTTGGCTGGGAAAAAGCATGGAGGTGCATTACTGACGAGGCATAGCGTCGCCTTTCAGGCCTGCAGTACACACAGGAAGCCGGCCCAGGGCCCGTCCCCTCGCATTCTTAAAAGTGGCCCCCTTCCTGCACCCAGCCGGAGCGATAAGCGTGACGGCTGTTTACATTGTGACCTGAGCTGTAGCAATTCTTCAATTAAAAAGAAAAAAAAATATATTGCAGAATCGTTATTCGGTTTGAAACGAACTTCCCTCAGTTATTTTGAGCCTTTGCGTCGATTTAATAATATATCACATTACAGTTTAACACCAGCGACAGTGTTTTACTTCTATACCCTTTCAAATGTTTGCCGATTAAAGATAGCAGAGGCTACATAAACAGTGCAACGCAAAAATACAGTGAAGTGTCACTCTGAAATTAAAATAAAATAAAATAAAAGCACAAGTGAAATATCCCCCCCACCTCCAAATGGCGAGTCACTTAAATACAGACTCGTTAAGCTCGTTAGCAAGTGTGAGATTTCGGGTGGGGGGGGAAGCGGATTCAGTGAAATGTGAAGAAATGCTGTTTGTTTTAGTACTGGGGTGACAGGCTCACAGAACAGCCAAATGTGTGTAAATTATATGTAAATACGGGACTCGGGTGTTAATTAGGGGATTATTAGGGATGCAGCTATTGACAGGCCAAAACGCGCGCAATGAACGTCTGTCTCCGCTGCTCCCGTCTGCTGGCGTTTTAGCTCTTCTGCTCGTCTTCCTTGCCGCGACACTCCCCACGCCTCCCCCCCCACTGTCCTGGGGGCCGGGTGTCCTTCAGATCTCCGTCTCGCGTCCAGAGCACCTTGAGAAAGGCCCGGACGAAGCCTGGAAGTCTGGCCGTGTAAATGGTTATGGCGGCGGGAGGAAGTGAAAGCTATCAGACGGTCGCTAAACCCCTCCCCCCCCCCCCACTGACCCCGTGACGGGACACTGTCGCTCTCCTCTTTACGACGCGCCTGTCTCACACCACACATCGCTGGGATTTCTGTGCCCAGGGGACTGGGACTTAACACTCTGGAAGTTTCTGCCACAGTTAGGGACTTGGTCTATTCACAGGTATGCAATGGTTTTACCCCAAAGGATTATGGGGTAGCAGTATGCCATCATCACCCTGTATCTGTAAGATATGTTATAAAGGGCGCTCTCTAACATCTCCTTTAAGTCCTTAAATGTCAGGAAGTGGAGCCGCTGATCTCCGGAGCGTAGCCATTTTCCGACACTCGTCTGGAGTGTCGTCCGCTTTTAGTGAAGCTTACGCGGCGTTACGCTCTGCATAACCGTGCACGTGCACCAAGAGCCCGACTTCCGGAGACGAATGCGGGGAGATGCCCTCTGCTGCCTCCTCAGCAAAGCGGATTATAAAGAGCGCCTTCCCTGCCAGGCCCCCACATGCATCTCAGACATGTCCCACAGTGGACCATGTGGGACGACCTTAATGAACTGAAGGCCCAATTAATCCCACAAAGCTTTACTAGGCACCTCCAATATGCTTATTTATTAAGTGCCGTGAACAACACAGGCCTGTGTGTGAAAGGGTTTGACCCATACCAGGGAATCCTTTTTCAGCCTCTTCAGTGGAGCCCAATTGGCCCCCCTCAAAAAAAAAAAAAAACACACAAGTGGCTAAGTGCATAGACTGAGTTTAGAGAGACACCGCCCCCTCTTGGAGCTGTGGGGAGCCACAGCTGCAGGAGGCAAACCACAGGAAATCGGACATCCGGTAATCTCACAGCCCCCCCCCCCCCCCCCCCAGCATAATAAACAAGCCGCCGTTACACAGGCACCGCCAGGTGCCCCCCCTCCACAGGGAACCAAAGCGGGGGAGAGCCGGCAGTCAGCCCGAGTACACATCTGTCCTTCTGTAACTGGGAAGGCGGTATCCGAGTTACCGCCCCCCGATGGCGATTTTGGGTAACCTTTGGCGTGACCTGGAATGACAGGTGCGTCCTCACCCACCCTTCCTGCCACACGCGTAGCCGTGCAGAGGCGTGTCGTCTTTCCACTCGGGCCACAGAGCCATTCCCAGCCAGCAGAACGTGCCGGTTCTGTCCAGCGATTCTGCAAATTCCAGGCGTGCTGATGACAAACGGCGCTGCATTTCAGCGGTACGATTTCAGGCATCCGCCACCTGACTCGATGATAATATCCAGATGCTTAAGGGTGCCAGGCCTTCTGTACTCCTATTCTAAGGGGCAGGGAGCCATTGTCCCATTAACACTGCCCCCTGGTGGATGATCTGTTGAACAACACAGGGTTCGGTGCTGACAAAGACTGTCTCTACAGAGATCGAAGAGAAAGGCATGAAGATGAAGCTGACGGTGATCGACACCCCAGGCTTTGGGGACCAGATTAACAATGAGAACTGGTAGGTGCGGCAGAGGTGCCCAAGTGCCAACGTTCATGTTCAGGGGTGGGCCACCCCTCAGAAATGTTTGACTGATGGGTGCTTCTCTATGCCTCCCCCAGCTGGGACCCGATAGTGACGTACATCAACGAGCAGTACGAGAAGTACCTGGTGGAGGAGCTAAACGTCAACAGAAAGAGGAGGATCCCAGACACGCGTGTCCACTGCTGCGTCTACTTTCTGCCAGCCACGGGACACTGGTAGGTGTGAGTCCTGCCCCCTGGAGGTCAGAACCTATAGTGCAGCCACAAATGTGTGCCCGGTTGACATGGCGACCTCTGATCCCTATGTCAAAGAAGGGTGGGGGGGGGGGTAGTTGCTTGGAGACAGAGGAGCTCTTGTTGCTGTCACTCAGGGTGTCAACCCCCGCCAAATCCTGACCTACAGCCCTACCCTGACAACGTCCTCGTTGACCCACAGGGTCAGTGGAAGAATGAGAGGTCAGATGGGGCTGGCCGGGGGCCGAAGGTTTTGGCCGCCTACCGCACTACTGAGATGTAATCGATATGATGGATGGGTCCGACTGACCGAAGCGTTTTAGAAACATCTGGAAAATAGCGGGTGGGTCTCGGGGTGGTCAGGTGCCGCTGCGTCTTCGGTCAGGATGGGCCTGCCCCAGAGGGAGCAGCAGGTCTGCGGAGGAGCTCAGTGCTGCGGAACCAGCTTCCAGCAGCGGTCATTAGGCTAACAAACATACAGAGAGGCATACTGTACTGCACCGCACCAGCCGGGACACGCAGGAGGTGGGGGGCCCTGCCTCTCTGCCCTCCCTCTTACCATGTTATTGTGCGTGATACCTCAATGCCCAATAAGTGTATTACACTTAAATAAGGAATCTGGACGCAGGAGAAGATCTACAACAGTGACTTTCTCAGCACGAGCTCACAGAAAGGCGCGGCGTCACATCCATCCATCCATCCATCAGCACTCGTGCCACAGGCCACAGAAACCACATGGGTACGAGGCAGGGGGCACCCTGGGTGTGGAGCCAGGCTTAAGGCATGCAAAAATCATAAATATTTGTACGATAATATAAAACTGGAAACCCGTTTGATATACTTTAATTTCTGCGACAAGTTGGACTTTTGGTTTTCATTTCGTGAGCCTGCGGTTTTTACCTCTGATGGACCGTCCCGCATGCGGAGCTTAGACCGCGGTTCGAAACGCACCGTGACTGCAGCTCCCTCATTGGCCTGTGACAGAGGTCAGCTCACCAGGAGTGCGCAACCACAGCTCATAACTCTGTCCCGGCCGCGGGGGACGTTTGAACGTTTCTTTCCGTGAACAAATCTTCCAGAGGCGGCGTGATGGATATCAGTCTCCCAATCTGACCTTCATTTTCAGGTCTCCCGGACAGCGTGTGGCTCAAGGCAGTAACGTACAGAATGTGCTGGGGGGGTGGGGGGGGGGGACAGTAAAGACTGACACGGGGGCATCTCCAGGGCGACAGGGCGATGAGATTGCAGGCTGACCCTGTGCCCCCACCCCCTAGCCTGCGGCAAATCGATGTGGAGTTCATGCAGAGGTTGGGGAAGATCGTCAGCGTCGTGCCCGTCATCGCCAAGGCCGACACACTCACCATGGACGAGAGGCTGGACTTCAAGGCCAGGGTGAGTCATGTGGCTGGTGAGAAAAAAAAAAATTGAAAAATCAAGTTAATAGGTTACATGTTATGATGTGTAGGTACCTGTGGTTAAGCTACGACCAACCCTCCACCCCACACAGCAAAGACCAGTTTTCACTAGTCATCTGGATGGCATACAGACAGACATTTTACTTAATTTGCTGGAAAGAGGCCATTTCCAGTCCTGGGCTGTGTCCAACTAGAATCCTACCTGCTGCACAACATTCAAGGATGTTCAGTTAAAAGTAAATTAAAGGCCCTTCCTGTTCATGCTGTATAAAAGCCCCATCCATCTCCTGCAATCGCTGGTCCTGTTTATGGTGACAGGGGGTCTGGAGCACACACACACACCATTCTCTCACACAGGCACACCTAGGGGCAGTTTGGTAACTCCACTTAACCTCAACGTGTTTTTGGACTGTGGGGGGAATGCGAAGTGCCCAGGGGAAACCCCACAATGACATGGGGAGAACTTGGCACAAGCCCACAAAGTGCACATGGAACCCTAGCAGAGACTGAAACCCAGGTGCCAGAGGTGTGAGGCAACAGTGCTGCCCCCGTACAGGAACCCTGGGACACACACACACACACACACACGGCCCAGGTGAAGCCAGCAGGAATGTAAACACCTCTGGGCTGGGGGCTTGGGGGGAGGGCCATGGAAGGTTGGAGCCCTGCAGCCCCCTTAACTCCCCCCCGCGACCCCCCCACCACTGCTCGCAGCACTAAATACCACAAGTGGGCAATTATGCCGGTACAAGAGTCGGCTGTGTGCCGCAGACGGAGCGATAAACTCCAGCCACCTGCGCGTGCTGTCAGAGAGGCAGCTGACATTTAGACTTACCCCGGTTGCCATCTCTCCAGGGGCATTCTGGGTAGTGCGATCAGTAAAAGGCCTCTCCAAATGCTTGCAAAGTGCGCTTTCAGCATGGAGTTGTTAAAAGCGCTGGCTGTAGTGCAGTAGGGAGGAGGGGGTGTCAGACTGATCTCAGATCAGCTCTGGCTTAACTATTTCGGCACCAATATGCGGAAATGCGACACCGAGACTGTACAGGGCACAGACACGCCATTTCGCACACGATCCCATTACGGCAGTAACGAGCGGAACGTGATCTGGCGGCAGCTGCCCCTTTTCTACTCACGTCTCTGTAATCCCGCAGGAATGTGTAGATGGGGTGGAGGGGGGGTCATGAATTAAATGCATACAGCTTGACAAGAAGCAGCATGTTTGTGGGGAAAGTGAAACATGTAAGGGGGTCCCCTCCATTTTCACCACCACAGATAAGACAGAACCTGCAGACTCACGGGATCAGAGTGTACCCTCAGCGGGAGTACGACGAGGACGAGGAGGACACCTCGCGCAACGACAAAATCAGGGTAAGAGGCGCCCCTCGTGTGTAGTGACCGTTTGTGGCCAACAGGGGGCCCATACCACATGGACCCCATGCTAAAGTGTAATTTGAGCGGTGCCAGACTGCTGCGGCTCTGACACGCTGACCTCCGGCCCGCAGGAAAGCATCCCGTTTGCAGTGGTGGGTACAGACAAAGAACACCAGGTCAACGGAAACAAGGTCCTGGGAAGGAAGACCAAGTGGGGCATTATAGAAGGTGGGTGTTTCTAGGCGACCGTCTCCCGGGTGCTGGCCACACCATCCCCATGGCAACAACCTAAAGGAATCCCCACAAGCACAGTGAGAACCAATCAGCAAAGCTTATCAGACAACAGTACCCACATGCTATCAGCTAACCTGGAGATACATTGATATGTGAATAAACAGAGGTCCTTACAGCCAAATGAATTTGAAAAGCTTTTAAACACTCCCACACTACAGATGAAACACTAAACCCTGCATACCTGCTGGCTATCGGCACAGATTTCCACTAATTAGTATGAGCAATGCCAAACTATCCTCAGCTTAAAATGTTCAGATACAAATGGATAATTTGCTACAGTTTATTGCTGTCACAAGTCATTTAGGATAAAACAAAGAATAAAATGATATCATGCAAACATTCCTGGTATGACTGGGGGTTCCGTCTCAGTTCCTGGCTCTGAATGTAGCAGACTGGCTTGGATTTGTGAATGTCCTTGACTGGCTATCTCTGGAGTAGGAAGAAGACGAACGCCCCCTAGTGGCCCAAAAGAGGTTTTTGAACAGAATAAACTATGCCATAGCACAGTGTAGGACATGAGTTATATTTAATGCATCAAGGGAAATTAAAGCAATGTTTACATGTCTAAATGTTTTTCTTGATCATTTTTCTTACTTCTACAGTTGAGAATGTTGCACACTGCGAGTTTGCCAACTTGAGAGATTTGCTTATCAGGTAAGGCTGACGTACAGATGGGGTGTGGGATTGATGACGTCAACTGTTATATTAGCAGACTTCATTTCCCATCATGATATACATTAGCTGTATTTGTTTAATTCCAAGTCATTACACCCTGCACAATATGGTATTACATGGTTTTCCATCCATCCAAACTTTTACCGTGCATCTTGGACCGTGGCGCAAGCAGGGACACACAGGGAGACCTAGCAAACTCCTCACACTCAGATTGAAAACCCCAGCCGCAGAGGTGTGAAACGTCAGTGCTCCCCACTGCGCCACCATGCCACCCTATTGTAGGCCTGTGTGCTAAACATCGGCAATTTTTTCTTCCTCGTTCCAGATCCCATCTGCAGGATCTCAAAGACGTCACACAGAACCACTACGAGGAGTACAGGGTGAGGCGGCTGAACGAAAGCAACGCCCGCGGGCTAGAACTGTCCCCGGTTAACGGCTGTGCGGAGAAGAGCGATGCGGAGAGCCACCTCTGAGCGGGGAGGTGCAGGAGAGGAGAGGAGGGATCCAATGTGATGCATAACCCCCACCCCCCC
>JAODKL010000005.1:286447-313323 GCA_026780765.1 Petrocephalus schoutedeni | reverse complement strand
AAATGAATAAATAAATAAATTCGACAACTGAAACTCATTAGCTGAGAATTAAACTGACAACACCAAACAATAGTATTTATCTATCAAAAAAACAACGCAGCAAAATGTGACATCAGCTTTGCCCTTAAGCTCTCTGGTGACTGCCGTTTCTCTGTGGCCAGGCCGGAATAATGTTTGGTTTGGACAGAGCATAAGCATAAACCTACTGGGGTCGTTTCGTTTGCTTTGAACACAAGTGTTTCATCAAACAAACGTGCCTTATTAGATTTTGTTTTAAAAATGATTCTCCCCGGTACGGAGGAGGCCAGGCTGATTGCGTTACAGATCAGCCCCAGGACCCCATCCGTTATTTAACCGAATTCTCCAAAAGTCGCACACAGAGTTTAATATTCCCCCTTTAATCAGAGTTTAATATTTCCATTTTAATCAGACTTTATTATTTCCACTTTAAACCCTTTAATATTATATGAATATAACACTGGGGTGCGTGTTTAAGTTTCTGGCAGATTTTAGATACAATTTGCAGGAGCTGAGAGACATACAGGAATATCTTTGTATGGCTGCGTGGCAGTGATAGATTTTCAGAAATATAAAGTGATCATGCATCCCACCATCATATGTGTTTCCGTGGCCTGGGGGGGGGTCACCTATATGCCACGGCATGAGCGGACAGAAGGTCCGCCACAGAGCCAGGAGACAGGCTTTGAACAATGATGGTCTCTCCTAAGATGCTCTTACTCAATCAGACGAACAACAAGGGAAAAAAATCCATATTTTCGGAAAAGGGCCAGACGAGTCCCACTCTGAAAAGCTACTCTGGGGATCGAGCATCCCAAACAGCGCCCCCCCACCCATACACACACACCCCACACCCTCTGACGGTCCTCGTCAGGTGGGGAAATGGACCAGAACCCTCAGCACTGCTCCTCCCCCAGTGAGTCCGGGCCGTCCCCCAGGTCGGCCGCGACGGCGCCGGGCCGTGGCCCTGGCTTGGCCCGACTGGCCCCGTGGCCCGCGAACACTTCCACAGATCCGGATACGGAATCCACCGGCCGGTCCCGGAAGTAGTGGAAGGCCTCCTGCTCCAGGAAAGTCCGGTCCTCGTGGAGGCTCTGCTCGAAGAGCTTGCGCTTGTGGCGGAATTCGATGACCGTCTTCGTGTAGGAGTTGAGCGTGGTGACGGAGGCGGCCATGCAGCAGGTGAAGGAGCCCCAGGCCAGGCTGCGGGGGAAGAGAGGTAGGGCGTCATTCCCAGGGCCCGCGGGTCAGCCCCCGGTACACAGCACCCCTATGCCACCAACCCGGCCCGTAAGAGCGGTCGCATCTGCTCACTGCCTCACATCAAAGTAACTGATGCCCTGTCAGGTCCGGCGAGGACCGGCTTTTAAGACGTCTCCGTATTAAAACTCTACCTTATTAAAATACGAGGTCAGGTCATGCAGTTCTGCAAAGGGATTGGATGGCAGGGGAGACATGTGACTAAGAGTGACCTGTTAGAAATCAGAGAAAGAGACTAGGTGGCCATGAGGTGGCCACGCTGTCTGCCTGCGACGGGGGCTGTAGCGTGGCAGATGCCATCCTGCTGTGGGCTCAGGAGCTTAAAGATCCTTTTTGGGGCAGCAACCTGCCAAGGATGAATTGAAGTCCTTTCAGGTATCAGGTAGGTTAGTTCTTGCTCTGTGTCTGTCTCTAGATGGGGGTCAGTCCTATCAACTTCAGAGAGTAAAAAAAAATTTTATCTGATCACAGGCAGAACAGTTCACATAATTAAAGGCAGCTTAACTGTATTACCCTTAATAGCAAAATGTCCTTAAATGTCCTTAATAAAGCTCTTGGACAATTAGCCCTGACTTCATTATATAATATATGAACATGATATATGAAAAGATATATCTATAAGCAGCGATGTGGGCTCCTATTCACACGGTATCTATGGAAACCCAGGGCCTCCTTTCATATGGCGAGCTTGAGCAGCTGAAGCAGCCCATGACTTCACCACCAGTAGCTGGTAGTAAAACCTTCACTGGTACTAGTTTTATTTACTGTGGCCGAGAAACTTGCATCTGGCCCAAAATACACATGAACAAGCAGGCTTTTTGGGGCTGGTGTTTTCAGATATACCCCAATATTGATCTCACCCCGATCTCTTTCTTTATACATATACATGTTTATTTATATATTGATGACATATTTTTCTACTTCTTTTATTTGTTTTACTTTTGTCTTGATGGTTTAAGTTGTATACTCATACCACAAGGGGGCAGCACAGTGGTTAGCACTGCTGGCTCACACCTCTGGGACCCGGTTTTGATGTGTTTGCATGTTCCGGTCGTCCTTGCAGCCCAAAAATATGCTGAGGTGAACTGAAGTTGCAAATTGCCCGTAGGTGTGCATGTGTGGATGAATGGCGTGTGAGTGTGCCCTGTGATGGGTGGGCGCCCCGTCCTGGGCTGTTCCCTAGCTGCCTTGCACCCGGAGCCTCCGGCATGGGCTCCGGGCCCCCCGCGACCCCGAAAGGGGTAAGTGGTTACAGAGCATGGATGCATGTGCTGCAACCACCGGCACCATAACAAATAGCTTGCACTTGTTGTACATGGTGAATAAAAGGATTCTGTGGCGTGGGCCTGGCTTTGTGTGCGGGTTGCATGCAGGCTGAAGGGCGGCAATGACCAGAAAGACCAGCCGTAGTCCCAGGTGTGCGGCCTCCAGTCCTCGGGACCCAGGCTGACCGTGATCTGGAAGACCTGTGTGTACATCATGTGGGCGACCATTCCCAGCAGCCCTGGAAAACGACACACAGCACCGGGCTAGGCAGCCATCAACACTGCGAACGCGATTTATTATCCGGGAGGAAACAGTTTGCGGTTGGCTGCACAGCACACAACCACACAAAAAGACAAAAATAGACAATTCACAGTACCAGAATTTCGATATAAAAATAAACAAGCATGACATGCAGAGATGGTAATAAATAGGTGGATGAATATTACAAAAAATATGGTAAATGCTGCATGGGAAAGGTAGATAGTGATATAAATAGATAAATAGGTAATATTGTGCCCTGAGTGAACTGGCAGGTTGTGATGGCCGTTTAGTGCATGTTTATACAAACACATGGCATAACTGTGCCCATACATGTTATGGTGGTGCCCAAACCCAGTGACAGATATGTGTGGGAGAGAGTCCTCCCAGCTGCATGCCCCCAAACAGCCTCCAGGCATTTCAGCTGGAAATAGCGCAATTACCCCAAAAAGTACCACGGTAATGTCCCCGCAGCACAGCCACAGCGGCTCCTCCTGTATTTACGTCGAGCCTGTTGTGTACGGTCAATTACCGCGCAGTGTACTTTGTTCCACATATTGCAAATTTAATTTGGCTCTGTAACTTAATACTGCTGATTTATACTGCTCATTAAAACAAAAAGGCCCAACACGTCCGTGTCCCACTGTAATGGCAGAAGAGGCTCTGGAAGACCCTTCTCTTCCTACGTTATAATTGCATCGTACATCAGAAGCATAACCCGAGGACGAGTATAATACCTCTCATATAACTGTAATAATTCAGCACTAACTCTAAGACCCCATAACTGTAAATCTCCCCTGCACGGATCTGAGGAATAATCTTTTGGTTTCAGAGTACCACAAATGCCAGGGTTAGGGGTGCGACGTGGGGAAACACCGGAAACGTGCCGCTGTTTCGTTATCTTGAGTTCAATTAATTTCAGAGACTATGTCCTGTCCTGGGGGGAAATTTATACTGCTGTATAAAAACAGCTTTTTATTAGCCAGGCCGCTCGGGCACATTCTTGCCTGGTCTCCTGCCGCATCTCGCCTCACTGGACCGGCGGCAGCCGGCCATGCATTTCCACTCCGGATTTGGGAACGACCCTCGGCCCTGAAAGCCGGGGCGGAGAGGCTCAGCACCCGCTGACAGTGCGGTCGGCCCACCAACAGGACAGTCTGCGCTGGCCGTCTGACCGCCTCAGCCGTGCAACAGGTGACCCGCCGGAGCGCGCGAGCGTCGTCGCCATGGCGAGCGCGAGACGCCGCCTCGCTTCCCATTTAAACTGCTGATTCTGAGTCGCCGTGCGCGCTGTCACCTACCTGAACAAACCGGATCCAACTGGCTAATTCCTGCCATTACCCATCTACATGGGGACCCTTTTTGTTATCATCGTGAAAAGCTTTCACTAATTTTAAAGATACTTTAAGGCTGATTTGGTTTAATGGGTATGCCCTAGGTCCCTGTGGCCTTGACTTTTTAATTTTGGGGTTTGGGTTACATCATCATCATAAAAGTCTAAACACTGTACGTTTCTTACATCATGCTTAACAGCTACTTATGCGAGGTGGGTCACCTTCGAGAAGGTGCCTTCGACCACCTGTCGAGTGTTAAATTGTGAGGCCTCACATATGGCAAAACTGTCTACTAGGAAAGCTCCATTGGTCTGAATTACTGCACAAGTCTGAGGGAAGCCGGGCTAATTACGAGGAGAGAGGTAATCATCCGGTAGGAAGTCTAATGGAGGCCAAATTAATCTGGGGCAGAGGGGCAATCAGACTATGTGAAGTGTTAGGCCTGCCTGTAAACACAGGACAGTGGCCCACTGACTAAATAGCACCAGTTTCTCAGCACTGTCTCAATATCTATTATCATGTTTTAATGCTACATGCCAGGTGGATACAATTTTCCCACAGTTAGTTGTAATGAAACCCTGAAATTAAGCTGATCTGTACTCAGAAAGTCACCATGACCCTGACAAACTGCACCCCCACGCAAGCGTACGTGCGTGCGTGTCTATGTGTGTGCGCCGTAAATCCCGCGCCAGCCGCGGGTGACCGATAACGGCGCGCTCGTGACGCAAACGCACTGGTGCGTGGACTGCCATAAAACAGCCACAGTGTTTCTGTGCGCCTCAAAAAGCAAGACTCTCAAAAGGGAGGCAGAGAAGCAGGAGACAGAGGCTCCTCAGCTCGCTGCAATGAGACTGTTCATTAGGCCTGGCCTTCCCAAGACACACTGTCAGTTTAGGGAAGAAAAAAAAAAAAAACATACCCTTGCAAAGGCACAGTCGACTATTTCAGAGTATATTTTTACCCACAGAAACTCAGAGTTCCCGCAGGTAAGTGCTCCGGCGGAGCAGTGCTGGTGCCATTTTTCAAACAGACGACATCAAAGTTCCTGCTGGAACACGAACCCACAACCTCCAGGTTATGAGCCCACGCCATTAGCTACTTCACTGCCTCCCACACTCATTAGCATGAGGAACATGTCTCAGTGGCAGACAGAGAGCCCCGCTAAGCTAGATCCCGTGCCATTTCGAGACACGGGCCTTTCTTAAGTGACTCTTTGTACTTTTCAATTTCCTAGACTTTCCCTGTAATATCCCTCCATATAACCGGACCGGAAATCATGCACTTGTATTATTCTTTGAAATTAGGTCTTTGAAACCGCGACGGTGAGAATTGGACTCGCACATTGTCACTGCAAATGAATGAACAAATTCTCGGAGAATGTCAGGCACGTGTCTGAAACCCCAAAATAGGTGCCAGTGTGGAGTGAAAATGATGTTAATTTACACCAAGGATATTGTCACTCTTCCAGTTCCCGCACAACATGAACAGAGTTAACTTGAATGCCAGCACAGTCCTGGAACCAAATGACATTAATTGTCGGAAGAGCAGTGCCATCAGCCACTAGGAGAAGCGCATGCCGACCGCAGGAATGCAGCAGCTGTCCTGGCCTGCAAACAGCTGGATCTTACAAATGGTCAGATGTGGGTTAGTAAGAGCACTGCGCAGAAGAGCAGTGAAGCGTGCACTGTATAGGTGAGCTTTAACACACCCGGGGCTGATTATATATGATTTATGTGATTACATCAGAGGCCCGATACTGAAGCTGCTTTTTGTGTTCATTCACTTCCTTCCCGGCTATTTTTGCACCTATAGAGCTGGGAACCTTCTGTAACACTTGCCAAATTACTGGATGGTTGGCATTTTTGAGTTCGCTTGTCGTGAGCCTGATCATGGCACATGTACATGCTGCTAGTGCCCTACATCTAGCTGTTTCACCTTCACTTGTTGTCAAATTTTTGTACATTTTTATTTCTACCTCTGTATGTATTGTTTTTAGTACTTTCTGTCCTGATTGTATGTTATTCCACAACCTGCACCAAAACAACTTCCCTGTACTTTTTCTGTTGCCAAATGAAAAGGATTCTGATTCAGATCTGGATTCTGATTCATACTTGGATTCTCGTTCAGATCTAGATGCTGATTCAAATTCTTAAGTGTCCGACAGCACCATCGGGAATTCCGGTTGGATCCACTTCCACACACTCAGGGTTGTTTTATTCAGTCAATAAAAAAATGAACGATGTGACCTGGGGGAGCAAAGGGGTGGCTGTGTGAACGCAGATGGATGCGTGAGCATGTGTAGGGGTGAGTGGGGGCACCTACCAGAGAGCACGGTGAAGACGGCGGCGAAGGCATTCAACTTGAGTCCATCGATCACGCTGCTCGAGTGGAAGAGCTCCAAACACATGAGGCTGAATCCGACGATGAGGAGCATGATGAAGAGCACCTCGGAGACCACGGACAGCCAGAGGACACCTGCGGCGGGGAGAGCGCGTCCCTGCTGAAGTGGAGCACCGTCGCGGGACATTTCACAACATCTGACAAGAGGGCAAAGACAACAGGGCCCCGGGCTGGTAGACGCAGCCTGACAGGAGCCGCTCAATCGCGGAAGGTGACACAAAGAGAGACGGCGGCGGCGGAAATTGATGCTGCGCGTTACGTCCGTCTGCGGCACAGCTGCGCTGGCCAGGAGGTAAATTATCTGCCACGCGGGGCATCTCAACAGCACAAGATTTAGTCGTGCGATGAGCAGGAGCTGCCCTGGTCTGCCTCTTTCCCCATCTGCTCGGTGAGGACCAGGGGCCGCTCCTTCTCAGTCATCGCCTCCAGCTCCGCCAGGACCACGGACAGCGGCTGCTGATTTACACCGTGCTGGCTGGCTGACAGCTGCTCCTCTTTTACAGCGTCTCAGCTTGTCAGAAACACGGACAGCTACTTGTCATTTATAAGTGCTGGGCCGCTCAGGAGCCCTGACAGCTGCAGCCCAGGTCTGCTGAGACAGTGAACCTGACTGGTGCACCTTTAAATCCTGGCCACTGAGCCCCATCCAGTGGCACTCCCAGGCTACCTTTAATTTCCTGAATTTTTCCCAGATATTACCAAGTGTTGGCTGGGTGTGAGTGTATGTGCGCTCTTTGATGGATTGGGAACCTTGTCCAGGATGTACCCCTTCCTTGTGCTGCCGTGGTTGGCAGCCCCCCAACCCTAGGAAGGATGGAAGGATGGATGGATGGATGGATGGAAGGATGGATGGATGGATGGAAGGATGGATGGATGAGTATAGCTTTTTTGCACAAGAACAGAAAACATAACATAATATCAGAATTAAATTATATATGAGTTTACACGTATAGTTTTAAACACTGTGTAAATTCTTTACAACAATCACTTAGCACTAAATAGAGTGCAAAAATGAAAACATTAGCATGGAAGCTTTCATGTGTGTACATGTTAGTGTGTGCACTATGTGTGTGTATCTGTGTGTACACTGTGTATATGCGTGTGTACATGCCATTGCGTGTGTGTGTATCTGTGTGTGTGTCTGTGTGTGTACACTGTGTGTGTGTCTGTGTGCATATGTGTGTGTACACTGTGTGTGTGTCTGTGTGCAAAGGTGTGTACACTGTGTCTGTGTGTGTACACTGTGTACACTGTGTGCATAATACATGAAAAGGTGCAGTTTTGTGCACTGTGTGTGTACACTGTGTGTCCGTGTGTGTAGACAGTGTCTGTGTGTCTGTGCACTGTATGTGTGTACACTGTGTGTGTGTGTGTGTACTGCGTGAATAATGCATGTAAAGGTGCAGTTCTGAGCAAACCCCCCCTCAGCATTTGCCATCCTAATAAATCTGACTGAACTCCTGCACTTATTTTCGCACCTTGATTCCTCTCCAGCCCCCACCAGAAATCAGGGTTCGGCCACATAAATCACAGCCACCGTGCTGTAATTCTTAAGTTAATTTGGTAAATATTGGCAGTTCCGTTGTCAGCGTGATTCACGGTGAGGCTGGGTCTCTCTGTTCAGAATAACACCGTGTCTATTTCTCCAGAACAACCTTTGATGAAACATTAAATCAGGCCAGACCTTCGCTTGTGACAGGAATGGTTTTAGAACTTGGATGTCAGCGCTGACTTAAAATTATCACAGGTAATAAGCATTAAACCCTTTATTAACCATATGCCCAAATTAGCCAGTTTTACCATCTCAATAATTTTATTTCCAGGCATTAATATTTCTTTCGTTTATTAAACAGATGATCGTAGAAACACTGCACATTAGCTCGGGTTCTGAAGTATGTGTTTAAAATTCAGCTACGCTTGAAATCAGCCATTACCTCGGGCAGGACACCTGACAGGCTGAGATAAATGCCCGACATTACACATCAAATCGTGTGTAAAAACGTTCATATTGAATTCTCAAAAAGTTCCTCGCTGGAGACATTTGTTGACAAGTGTCCCAGAAACCGGGGAATAAGACCCCCAATTTCAGGAATACACAGATCAGCAAGGGCCGCCTGTCAGAAGACACAGGTGAGCGTGGGGCTTCTGTTTAATGCTTTCAGTATTATCAAGACCAGCAGAGCAACAAATGCACAACTGTGCTGATTGAGAACTTCAGCTTGGTCTGGGCCCATCTCCCGTCAGGTGGGTTCTGGAACATCTCCACCAGATTCGATTATCGTCAACAGAAATGGAATTAAAATAAACTCAGAGTGCGGCATCCAGCAGGACCACCATCGGTTTCCCGTCACTGACAAACCGCGCCAGGTCCGTCTTTCCTCACTGACACTCTCCTGGCCCCTCATCACAGACAGTGTGCCGCTCCTTACACCAGACATCCCAACATCCTCTATATTCTCGGCACTACATTCGTTTCACCAAATCAAGTCTCTCCCTTTGATGATGGGTCTGAAGTTTCTACATCCCATATTGAAAAAAGGCAGGTTTGACAGTATTAAGCCTCTTTTATTACAGTGTCCTCATGCATGTCTTTTTAAGACATAATCTGAGCCTGACCTCAGAGCGCCTGGCTTTCTATCCCTGCCAAAAGGATCGTTCTCCACAGAGAAAATTGTCTTTCAGCCTGGCCCAAAATAAGTTGGCGAGGGGGGAGGGGTGTCTTCGATAATTTATATTAACCAAGACTGGAGGAGTCCAGTACAGAGCACGTATGTCTATCTACAGTACCATCTTGTTTAATCTGATTAGTACTAATTATTGGTTACTATTTAAGCAGCACTCGAAAAGCAAGGTTAGTCTGACATAGAGGCCTGGCGCCGATGGGGTCCGTAGAACTAATGCGTCAGCTCAATACGGACTCAAAGAAAGATGCCTAATGGCTATTAAGTCAAGCTACTTTATTGAAATATCACCCTCATTCAAATGAGCGAGTCCCGCAAGCTTCCCGGTGCTTCTAATGCATCTCTCATGGAATGAGGCTGGCTGCGTGCGGGGAATGTAAGAGTGGGAGGAGGCACTCTCGTGTTCAGAACAGTGGCAGGAAGGAGGATGGATGGAGGGCTCTGGAACATTCCGTAACAGGAATCTCTGTGTTTCACATCTTCATATGGGAGCACTCTTATGGTGATGATGATTGTCGGTGATGTTGTCGTGATGATGATGATGACATCATGATCATGATGCACTTATTATCTGGGCGCTCCTCGGAAGCTCGGCCTAGCATCATTTAGCAGTAGGTAAGTTGGCTCCTTGAGGTAGGTAGAGGTAAGGGGCATAACAAACCACCTCAGGGGTGAGAAGCCGAGTGCAGCCCCGGCTGGTGATGCCTCAGCACACCACAAGTTTTTTCCCGGCAGCTGGAGTGCCAATCCTGCCATCAAGCCCCAGATTGTCCCTGAAATTGGAGGACCTTCTTGCAGGGCCAGATAGATTAACGTCATACCCAGGATGAAGCAATTGCAGGTTAAGGGCCTTGCTCAAGGGCCCAACGGAGTAGAACGGCATTCAGGGGATTTCCAGTTGCTGGCACAGATCCCTCGCCTCTCCACCTGTTGGCTCCTCGAGAGCTGCCAAATAAGCACTCTTGCACGGCCACCTACACAAACTTCAGTGGCCGCTAGGCACCTCCTCAGTGGTGATGCTCCTTATCACACCTCCCTGAATGGCCTCCAGGTCATCACTGTCCTGCCTCGCTCTGCTTTCCTATCCACTCCTGATTCATGGCCGAACGGGGGCTCTTGAAAAGAAAAATGCACATCCAGAAATATGTCGGCAGGTGACTGTAGTTGTACAAAATAGAGGTGAACGCTCAATTCAAGATGTGCCTTAAATGAGTAGGATGCGGACAGCCATACCGGGGAGGGGGGGCAAGTGAGGGATAATGAAAGAGGAGTCTGCAGTGCTGGTGAATGGAGGACACTGTCCATCTTGTATCGGGGAGGAATGGCTCCCCATAGTTTCACAACATGTTCACTAGCAGGAGTAGATGACCATATATTCTACCTTGACTTTCATTCAATGTGATCATTGCACATCGTTTTTAAATGCTAAAACCAACCTGGGTTGGGTTACGAGTGTCGCTTTTGATGGACTGAAAACACAGTGACTCATGCCAACAGGAGCTGAACGGATTCCTGCACCCAAATTAATTCAGCCTTTTCCAGGTTATTGAAAGACATCCTTAGCTCCTAAAAAAATAGATAACCCACTGAGCAAGACTGGAAACCCGCCGACGTGCCCAGCACCAGTGCGGCTGAGTGTAGGCACCCACAGACACAGGTGACAGATGTGTCATCGGACGGGTCCCGGGACCCGATGCCAGACACGCTGAGGGGCTTAATGACGGCCATCACTCACCCCTCTCCGACGCCGGGGCCAGATCGATGAAGCTCCTGCATTTCTCACCTGAGGAGACACAAGGCAAGCTCAGCATGAAGGCAAACAGGCAGGGAAACAGGACATGGATCCTTCGAACTCCTGAAGGAGATCGGCGACACTGCGGTCGGATTAAAGGCAGGAAGCTCATCTGCACATTCCATTACGCAGCAGAAGCTTCTATTCAAAGTGACATGCAATTGAGTAAGCAGTTGGGGTTAAGAGCCTTTCTCAGGGGTGAGACCTTTCTCGTGACTCAATTACACACCACCCCACTTTCTTGTTTTACACCTCCAGCGACAAGGAAAGGGTGATAAGCCTGGTTAATGCGTGCTGTTAACCCCTGCCTGCTTCACCTAGTACAGTAACCAGCGATAGGTGCGGACACCAGCCTGTGAGTGACATTATATGGAGATCCTGTCCAGAATTGGGTTCAAGGTCACATTTGTTCCACTGGTTCAATTTAGCATGTTTTGCACATAAAAAATTTAACTATACTATGTAATTATTATTTATTATTATTAAATATTAAAACATTGAAACTTCAACAGGCACTTTCCCCGGGAATGCTGAGAGAGAAATGAGAGAAATTCTGTGAAACGTAACACATGGAATAGAGTAATGCAGCTTTGATTAACTTAATGAGGACCCCGGTGTTGTCCATAAGGGTTCAGATTCAAGACATAAAAGCAGGCCACCAAGTCCAAGTCCGACTCCAGTGGTTGCCTTAAATCGTCACCACTGTGAACAAGTGGAAAATTCAGGAGAGGACAACTCAATATACAAGCAATGGCCTGGCCACAAACACCAACATCTACAAGACGATACATCTCAGGAGAAAGTTCACGTGATTCCTGCAAGACTGTAAAGACTTTCTAAAGAACAAACCACACAGGTGATACCAGAGTTATCAGCAAGGCAGTATTTGACACTGGTGACTTAAACCGTCACAAATGGTGTCGTCCTCTATCAGCTACTGTAAAGGCAAGGGGAACGACCCTGGATGTCTTCCAGGAGCCTGATCTGGGTGTACAGAAGGCGCCTAGCGGGAAGGAAATGTAAACAGACCGCGGTGCGGCTTATTCACAGGCATCACGCCGCTCTATTTCAATTTGACTTTCTTCATTTACATCAATATGTTTCCATCCCAGCTCAGATCATTGGCTTTGCCTTTGAATGGCAATAAGTGATCAAATATGGCTGACACTTTGACGCTGGCCTTGTGTAAAGGCACCTTTATACAAATTTTTGGTGAAAGAGAGAAATCCCATCAGGTAAGACAGGAACAAAAGCAGTGATCAGCTCCTGCCTACACCAATGTGAAGATAATCTGTAGTGATAAAATGTAAATTCGGAGTAGTTTCTGATGGAACATCTTAGCTTTGAGTGTCAAAATGAAAGAGAATCATACGACCAGAACCAAAGTCATCAAATCGAGGTCAGAGCCGTTTTTAAAGCCGCAATTTAGTCAGAATTTATACCTTAAACACAGAAAAATTACAGATTCTCAAATTCAGTACTGGGATATAGAACTGGTTTATAATGGACAAATAACATCCATTTTGCTACAGCCATCAATCACAACTTAAATTTTTCAGCCTTTTTATGCTCTTTCTTAGCATTTAGTGGGAAGCCGGTGGCAACACTCGACATGTCCTGCTCTCCTCATTAGAAGAGCAGTCCCACATGCACCTGTAGGAAGTTTCCCAACATTCCTGGTATACCCTGCGTCTGTAGGAAGTTTCCCGATGTTCCTGGTACGCCCTGCGTCTGTAGGAAGCTTCCCAACATTCCTGGTATACCCTGCATCTGTAGGAAGCTTCCCGACATTCCTGGTATGCCCTGCGTCTGTAGGAAGCTTCCCGACATTCCTGGTATGCCCTGCGTCTGTAGGAAGCTTCCCGACATTCCTGGTATACCCTGCGTCTGTAGGAAGCTTCCCGACGTTCCTGGTATACCCTGCGTCTGTAGGAAGCTTCCCAACATTCCTGCTATACCCTGCATCTGTAGGAAGCTTCCCGACGTTCCTGGTATGCCCTGCGTCTGTAGGAAGCTTCCCAACATTCCTGGTATGCCCTGCGTCTGTAGGAAGCTTCCTGACGTTCCTGGCATTCCCTGCGTCTGTAGGAAGCTTCCCAACATTCCTGCTATACCCTGCATCTGTAGGAAGCTTCCCGACGTTCCTGGTGTGCCCTGCGTCTGTAGGAAGCTTCCCAACATTCCTGGTATGCCCTGCGTCTGTAGGAAGCTTCCCGACGTTCCTGGTATGACCTGCGTCTGTAGGAAGCTTCCCGACGTTCCTGGTATACCCTGCATCTGTAGGAAGCTTCCTGACGTTCCTGGCATTCCCTGCGTCTGTAGGAAGCTTCCCAACATTCCTGCTATACCCTGCATCTGTAGGAAGCTTCCCGACATTCCTGGTATACCCTGCATCTGTAGGAAGCTTCCCGACATTCCTGGTACACCCTGCATCTGTAGGAAGCTTCCCGACGTTCCTGGTACGCCCTGCGTCGGTAGGAAGCTTCCCGACATTCCTGGCATTCCCTGCGTCTGTAGGAAGCTTCCCGAGGCGCTCTGCCTACCCTTTGTCTGCCCTCCCCTGATTCCTAGCTACTCTCCCATCACGACTTTGCAGAATCTATATTTCGGCCGTGATTTTCACCATCTCCCTGCGGGGTTTGTCTACCACATATGGTTCACGCCCCCTATCTTCCCCAAGCATTATTTGTCCAAGACTCCTTCTAACCTCTTCTTCCAACCTTTTTTTTCCGTTCAGACCTTTCATTCGCCGATCTCACAGATGAAGATTGTCCTTTTACAACTGGAAACGAAGTACTGATGAACTGATGAGTCCGACTTTAAGGTGTCACAGGGACATTTACTTGCTATTCCCCCATCCTTAAATTCAGCATTTCTTACTCATGCGGACGTGAAGGCAAACGGGCTCGCCCTTCCAGCACATCCTTCCCGTTCTAATAAAACTGGAAGCAAATGAATTTTTAAATTAAATGTCCATTCAGTTCCAGACTTAGTTAAGCGACAGCAATTAAATCAAACACTCGGCAATAATTCTTCATGAATATACACGCATAGCTATGAAACAAAAATTATTTATCAGGTTAGATTCCAGTGTAAAAAAAAAATCACTTATAGCTTTTTCGGGTCACAAAATGAAGGCACAACACTATAAAATCAAAATCGAGAGCTTAGCTGGCCCGTTCCTCTTTACTCATATTTGCTTTAGGACCTTGTGCTACATATACGCTTCCCGACAGTAAAGCAGTGTAGCATGTAGATGCTACGCGGACACACGCATGTGCTAATGAGGAGTTAGCAGATGGCTACAGTAAGATGTACACATCTACACCACCTCTCCTGCTTGTTTGCACATCCATACAGCTGTTTTTGCACATTAAAAGGGCTCTACTTCCATCTCCCTTTGCAATTCACCAGGGTTTCCAGCTTATGTCAGCTGGCTGGTGTGAGGTTTTCAAATCGAGCCAAGTCTGCGCACACATGCATGTGCATTTACATGCATGCAATAGTATTATTACCTCGTAAAATGGTCTGCCATGTTTGCAAACTGCCCCAACATTTTTGATGTAGCTAATTATGCATTTATAATAGATTTTTATAGATTCGGTGTAAGATTTCTTGCGTGAGCATGGGAGTCTGAAGGCGTGAGTGTCACGCCAGATTTGTGAGAGCTGGCAACCCTGTTTAACAATATTTATTGTGTTCTTCACTATGTTCACAAACACCACAGATCGGGAGGCTAATACAGCCCAACTTTTCAATGAAGCTTAAACATAAACCAGATGAAACAAGACCCATTTCATTTCAGAGAGGATTTTACTCTAGGAACTTGTGTGGACAGGAAATTTGTTTTGGTGCATCTGGTCCTGCTCAACCCAAACATAATGCAAACAACAGCAAATACAGCGCACACGGTACTCTTGGCCTGCACCATCAAGCCAGATTTCTTGCTTAGATGAATAACTTGTTGGATTTAAGGTATCCCAGTTTAAATGGGCTGTATCTTCGTTCAGTTATATTTAGCCCAGACTACCTTAAATGCGAAAAGTCATTCGGCTAAGCAAGAAATCTGGCTTCGTGATACAAGCCCTAGATAATAATTAGGCAAGTGCCAAGGTAAACTAAACAATCTGCACTCAAAAAGAACAGCTTCAAGTGAACCCCACTACAGAATCACCTGCGTTTCTGGACAGTTACATTACAAAATCTCTTAAAACGCCTCAATGTTCAACCAATGATTTGCAATGGCATCTGAAAGTGTGTCTAATAATAATGTGTCTAATAAAATGGTAAAAATATGATGCTGTGAACAGGGTGCTCTGAGAGTGCTAAAGGCTAAAAGAAATGTTCTCGTGTAGGAATCTTACAGAGATAAACCTGAGCCCTGCAGCTTTGTGGGCTTAATCTCTAGCCTTTGGGTGTTTCTGTATATTTTCGGAAAGCTTCTGCAGCACAGTGTGACCGGGTCTGGCTTTCACCAGACTACTGCGCACCAGCATTATGTTACAACTATATACAAGACACGCTATAGGTGTGTTTACAATCTGGATTTTGCAGGATATGACGATGATTTGGGTGTTACCTCCTGCTCAGACTTTCCTCTGAATAATTTAATTCATCACTGGTACATGTTGGGGTGCCCCTGTGTGCACGCAACCAGCGAAACTCTATGTTAAAGAGACATTTTGCGTTAAATGACCCCTTTTTATCATTTCGCTGAAATGCCAGCCTCCGCGAGCATGGAAGATGTGTCATTTGAGTCCTAGCTGCACTTGGCATCTTGGCAATGCTTCCTCAATCCTTGCGCAACTTATGGCACAGTAAGCTCTTTAGATTCATACAGGTAATATCGTTTTACGAATCCAAAAATGTTAAATTATGCTCATGCAATGCCCGTGATGACAAAGGCAGTCAGACGGGAGGTCGCTGGCTGAAAGGCTTATCGCGTGGTGCATAAATTCTGCCACGTAAAACCCACAGACCAGACAGAAGTGGAGGTCAGGGGTAGAGCGCTAGGTCTGCTATTTTTAGCTGGAAATCGTCATCAGTCATGATTTAGAAATAATGCACTTCCGGAGTTTTAATGGGAAAGTTGAAAACAAGAGAAAGAGACGTGAAAGATTAGTCATAGTATTTTTTCAGGTTTTAAAATTGAATTCATAAGTTACATTTAGCCTACAACCAACACAAGCATCAACGTTTTAAATCTGCATAACAGATTACTGTTATAACATTATTTCACGTGAACATTGTTGTTAATAACGTGTACGGCTTTAAAAGGTTTCTTTTGAATCTTCGACATTCCCAAAACGAGTTTTTTCCCACTTCCATTGGAAATTGCGCTGTCAAATAAATGATACTTGTGACTGCATTGCGGTTGTGATACTGTCCCTGTCTTTCCACAAATTTGATTTCGGCTTCTTCACTCCAGAATGACGCATGTCGCTTCAAAGTGACTGGGACACTTTAAATCCCACCATCTGAGCGCCTTGTCGCACTTTCAATTGCATAGCCGGTTTCCTTCAGGCGGTATACTGTCTGCTCTCGGGCGCGGTGTGTGGTAGAACTTATTAAACACAATATTAATTTATCTGAATCTGCATGGGCCTGACCTAAAAAAAAATACCATGACGGTATATGAACCCTGACGTGACTCAGAAATAAAAGGCAGGCTACTTGCACTGTGCAGTACCGACCACAGCGCTAATCATTGCAAATTGCCATTTCTGACTTCACCAGAGCTGTGCAACTCTAACACGAGGGATGCAAACGAAACTTCGAGCTGAATGGCGTCATATTTCATAACTCTGACGTGTTTGTGAATAAGACGACTTGCTTATAGGGCTTGAGTATTTCCTACTTGTAAGCTGCTAAAGACAAATGCCGACAGATGTTGGGTTTTAAATAACAGACTACTCGCTACACAACAAACTGGTAAATAATACTGGAGAATTTATGATACCACCAGTTAGACTGTGTGTTTAAGAGACGCACTGATTTTCTAACCACTTGCGACTAAACAAATATGCCCTATGTATTAACAATTAACTGCTGAACTGCATGCACGCTCACGTATGACCAGGAAGAAAAGTATAAAACGGATTAAAAAAATCAATAATGTGCTTCATAAGTCAGTGATGTAACGGTGTACAGGACAGTCAAACTTCGTACGTGGTTTTGCAGCCTGAGGTGGGCGGGGCTACCGCGAGCTGTCAATCACTGTCTGCTGTAAGCCAATGGGAGCCAATAAAGGAAGCAAAAGGAACTGCGTTAAATCAGTGGGTGATCGATAGGGATGGACAATCGCACCCACCGAGCGTCATCCCATCTCCGGCTTCTCCCGTCACTAAACGCAGAACCACCCACACGAGTAATTCCATAACCGACAAGGCCTTTGAAACGGACCTCTGGTTGGTGGTACCAAGTTTGGGTTCATAAAAATTAGCCTAAACTTGTGTGTAAAATAAAAAGTAGCATATAAAATAAAGATGTAATTCTGCTTGGATCTTCAAATAGCACCCTGCCCCCCCAAAACAAAATAAATAAATAAATAAATAAATAATGATATTTCTAATAAAAACGCCGCAGGACCGCCCCGTAGAAGATGGATAGAATATTTGTATGGATGGACGTTTTTGTAACATTAAAGTTGACTAACAGCTGATTAACTTCCAGAAACCTCAAGAAAAAAAAACTAATTTAGCTGTGTAATTAAAATAAATTAAGTTATTACTATGTATTGTGATAATAAGTATTGTGTTTGTCAGGTCCCTCCCTTCCGATCCTTCTGTGTGCCACGCCCCCTTGTTAAACCTCGTGTGGAATTCCTGCTTTTGCCAGCTGTCTCTCGTTGCTTGTCATTAGTCCAGTGTATTTTAGGCTGCGTTGACGTTATGTGTCATTTTGCACTGTTCTGTGCTCAATAAAACCCCAAAAGGGATCGCACAGAACTTCGACTATTCTCTTGCCGTTTCCCATATCGTGACAGTGTTCTTTTGTAGGCCTATACTCAACTTCCAACTTCCAAACCAAATAGCTCCCTAGAACATTTTACTTGACATCCTTATTAGTGATGACACTACAAAATATATGCACTATTACTGGCTTTTTTTCATTTTTAACTCGAAGGGAGGAAGCACTTACTTAAATATTACAGAGGCCATTAATATTTCAGTTAATTTACACGAGCCGATCTTGAATCAATTGCCGTTAATTAAGTCGAAAGCTCTAAGAAGTCTGGGCAGAAGCATTTGGGATTCTCAATGAAAGTGCGCATTCTCAATTAAGGGTGTCGTAATGCCCCCAGAATCGCGTTAATTAAAACATTACTTATTACTCACATAGACTAGTTAAAATCTATGTAAATTGCTGCAAGGTCGAAAACCATCAGTATTTAAATTACCTTCCTTTAGTCAGCTGTTTTAGCCCGGTCCCGAGTACACTGAAACCAAATAATCCCACATGATTCGCGTCTATAAAACCTGTCATGTATAGCCTGTATACGGCATAGATGGCATAGATGCACCAGACTAATATACTTGCAAATTAACTTAAAAATTCGAATAGGGAAGACTCAGTTAATCAAACAGTATATTCCTGTAATCATTTTATTCCCCGACGGCTCAGATCACCTCTGGAGCATCTGACGGTAAACGACACGCCTGTCGCCCTATGGCATGTCCTTTGGATATTAATAACAGACTCCAGATCGCGATATATCATGTTTTGATCCTGATTACTAAGAGTGCAAACTATTCTTACCTCCCCCATTCATGTTTTCCTCGCACGAGTACCAGATTCCCGTGTGGAAATGCCTGAAGAGGAAACGGTCATCTCCGGTCTCCCAGCTGTAATGAACTTTGCTCTGGTCCGTCTGGTTCCCCCCGTAATCTATGCAGTTGTGTCGCCGCTCCTTGCTGCAGTTGGGCTTGGGTACCCTCTGGGTGCCCTCACACCAGTAAGTCGTGATGAACGCCGTGGTGGAGAAGAGCAGGGCCACCAGATTCAAACTCACCGACAGCAGCGCTCTGCATTTGCGCGTAGTTTTCATTGTCCATCAGAGTTCATCAACGCGAAAGCAGAAGGCGTGCAGAGCCGCCTCAGAACGAGAAAACGCCGAAGGAAACGCTCCCTAATGAGATCTGATAAATTAAGTTGCTACTGCGAAGCCACGATCCAGTCGATACCCAGAAGGAAGGGACGCGGCCGTCCGAGCATAGAATAAGCATCTTCCGCACACTTAGTTGCGAGTCTTCCTCTTCATGACGGAGAGCGACTCTGAGCCCACATCCCAGCGCATGTCTGTGTGTACCAGCATCTTTCTCTAGGTTTTACGGACCCCGGTATCTCCCCCCCTCCCTCTCTCCCTCCCTCCCTCTCGCCCTCTCTCCTCACGACGCACCATCTTTCTCTATTTTAACTCTCTACCTACCCATCTCCTTCCTGCGAGATAGAGAGAGACACACACACACACACGCAGCTTTAACAGCACTTAGACTGGGCGCTCTTATCACGATCGCTCATCATAATGAATTATTTCTGCAGCTTTTAAAAACACCTGTTAACTTTGTAAATAAATGAATGGACACAGTGCATTATCCCATTGCATTTTCGCATCTTGGCTGAGGATCCTCTCCGATACGCGGTGACTCCCCCCCCCCCGCCGCCGCAAGTGCCTTAAGACAGGAGGCGACCACTGTGCCTCACGGAGTCGCCGCTCCTCCAGCCACTTCTGTCATAAGTGACACAGCCTGACATTTCACTATGTGCCAACGTGCGGCAATTTTAATTCCCGTCACGGCAGGTGTCGCCAGCGGTTCCACATTTTAGAAGAATCTCTGCCTTACGTTTAAGGCTTCTCTAATGAGTTTATTACTTCAGATCTCCAGATGTGAGGCAGTAGACACAATTACGCGCTTCGGTGATCGCGCACTGCTTTTGCCGCCCGTTATAAAAATAACCACACTTTTATAGGTGATGATCCTTCCGCTGAATTCCAAATTTCTAGCCCTTGCAGTCAATATATTTCTATTAGACGATATAATATGATTATAATCAGGAGACCAGGGTGTAACCTACATCATGTCGTTTATTGAGTATACTCAATATACATTTTATATATCTTGCACGATTAATATAAATCTGAGTTACACCACGATTACTGGTAATTTGGTAAATACTAGTTGCCAGTACGAACGGACACAGGCTTAATTCGGAAACTGGAACTGCAGTCAATGGGCGATCAGTCGCATTAGTCCTGTATAGTTGAATTCGGGTTCATCTTCCTGAAATGCATGTACCTTCACAAAGAAGCAGCTATTGGAGCTGGGAGCGCTGTTTGTGAAGGAGTTTAACCTTGACAAATTAACCACAGTGACAAAAACCCAGCAAGATGTATACAGTATACAGCGAAAAAGCTTAACGTGGCTTAAGGTGCCAAAACAGCGACCAATAATCATCAAATTTCTCTCAGACATCTCTGATAATAAGCACTTATAGCTGGTAAAAATCAGACAGGAAATTCAAGGAATACAGACTTTATTTCACGTTAAGCGTTTTCCTTTCCATTGGCGCCCATTATACGGAAAAGGCTTAATACGGCTTAATGTACCAAAACAGACTCCAATAATCACTTTCTCTCAGACATATTTGATAATCTGATTTTTTTTTACCAGGTATAAGTGCTTATCAACAGATATGTCTGAGAGAAATTTGGTGATTACTGGTCGCTGTTCGCATTAAGCGTTTAAGAACGTCCCGTGAAAAAGAGCAAATGCCTGAGAAACATATTCTGAGAGTGACGTGATCATACAAACTTGCGGAAATAAACCTAAAAATCCTTTTGAAAAAGTCCATACATGCACACGTAGGCTAACCTGTTCATACCAGGCCGAGCACCCTTGTGCTATACATCTTCAGGCCTAGTGGCGTTTTCCCCGCAGCTGAGCTTTAACAATTAGAAAAGCACTCCCGTCCCTGAAGGATGGAGATGCAGGCAAACGCAGACAGCCGCTTCGCGTCTCCACCCCCCTCTGCACATTAACCTTGCATCCCCGACTGCTTCAGACCAGCGCCACAAGTTGCCAAGGTTAACACCTGTTACAAATCGTTTCTATAAAACAACGCAGACACCTTTGAAATATTCTGCATAAGGTTGTTTAAAGCATCGTGGCGCGCTTTAAACAATGTCCGCACCGTGACAATGAGTGTTTCTCTGTTTTACAATGATTTAAAGGTGCATTTGCACTTTGGGTGAGGATTCCATGCTTCGGTAAATATGACAGATCCGCCCTCGACGCATGAAGCCTGTACTGCTCCCTAGACGCGTCGCCTCGCCTCTCGTTAAGAGGCACAGAGATCCAGATGTTCGCTTATTTCGCGTTATCAGTCCCGTTACACGCTCTTATCCTATCAAACTGCATTTCCCTCATACTCTTGTTACAAAGACATATTGTTCCCCAGCTGGTCGCTTGGCGTGAGAGCCAAACAGTGTCTACAGCCCAGGCGCTAACTGTACGGATTGAACTTTGCATATACAGGATGCCTACCTGTAGGGAAGCGCTCACCGGACGCACGCAGCCGCTCAGTTCCGGCTATATTTAAAGCTTTTCGGAGAACAGCGCAGTTTATTACAGGATTAAATAAACACATCAGGTTTTGGGTGATATAAGAGAAATCTACATATTAAAAAAAGTATTTATTATGGGGCGGTGGGGGGGATCCAAAAATAAGAGAACAGATTTTTTTTCCATGACAGATGGCTTTTTTTCCCGCTTTCCCTTATATGTCATACGACGCTGTTGTGAAATAACCACATCGGGCCCGACAGCAGTAAGCCCCTGTGTGCTGTTCTCACAAAGGACACCACACTCAGATTTTTCCCCCCTGTAATTGTGTAAAAGGATGCCCATCTTACTTCATGCCCATCCAGCATTAGGAGCTAGTTACCCGGAGGTTGCCTGACTGCTGCTTTTGTTTCACAGCGGCTGAGCAGTGTCCGGCTTCACTGGACTGGATTGTCATAGATCTCCTCCTCCCATGTCCACCTACCTTGACCCTAGTGGTCCCCCTCCGCATTCAATCAACCAGGAGATCTCCCTGAGGGCCAGGCAGACAAGGAGAGCCCTGTAAACTGCAAAATGGCACCCTCCTACTCTGACTCCGATCCATCATATCCGCCACGGTCTGTGATGGTTTCAATTCCCGAGAAGGCCACTGAAAACACACTGCCCTCATCCTTTCGTCACTAAACAGGCCTCCTTGGGATGTGCACCTGTAAGGTTTCGACCTCTCCAGTTTTAAAACAAGTAAACATGAAAGTTAAAAAGCTAACAAAAAAAAACTATGGTTGAAAAACTATGCTAATTGATGGTTGGAAGCTGTAACGAGTCTTAGGCTTGGATAGATTGTTAGGAATCTTTGTCATTTTCCTGGCAGCTTGTAATTACAATGCCAGTGTTAATCGCCATGAAATGCTCCCGTGACAATAGATAACATCAAATGTTTGCATTAATAAAACCAGTAAAATAGCACTGGATATGAAGTGGGGCGGGCAACCCGGTAATATCTACTAACGAGATTTGATTTAGAGGTGCTTTACAAAAATCTGGCTGTGAACGGCAGGGTGTTGAACGTTCCGGAACATTTTCAGTGGACTGCACAGAACTCCGAGGCCCTTTGATGTCAATACCCAGCTAGATACCTGTAAAATCCATAAACTGCAAGGCTGCAGACCTCGGCAACCTACAGGAATTTCCATTCCGTTTCATTCTCCCTTGATGTCCACCGCGGTGGTATATTCTTGCTCATAATCCGTGGCAAGTGGCACCGAGATGCGGGTGAGCTTGGTGGACAATGTCACCGTTCTGGCTGTCACTTTGAATAAGATCTACCACCCCACCATCTCATGTATGCTGTAAGCGGGCCTGAGATGTAACGACAGTGCCCACAGTAAAACACTGCAGAGGTAATACTCTGGAATCTGCACTGTAGATGTATTACAGCCATTTCTGAAGCATAAAGCATTAGGAATTTTCACATCTCTTCTGTCTTCTGTGTAATGATGCCTGCGGCGAGCTGACAGCCACTTATTCCCTAGTAATTTCTAAACATCACATTTTGGTGCGTTCCCGCCGTCTCACCTCTTTTACCGGCCCGCCGCCCTGTTCCTGACACACTGACATCTTTTTTTGTGAGGAACCCATAGACATTCATGCCACGAACTTACAGATTTTCACACAAATCGCTACTGATATTTGTTCTTCAAGTGACAAATCTAATTAAAGGCACACTGCAGTAAAGATTATTCCAGAAATCAGACACACTTACATATCGATTGCAGTTACTGTAGATACATATTCCTGCTGTAAATATCACCATGATTTACCGGCATTTTCACAATTTTTATTCAACTTGGTTTTTAACATACATTTTCATTTTGGATTTTTCACTTTAGTAATGACTGAGCAAGTAATATAAATATAAATAAGTTATATAAATACAGTAACTATCCTGCATCTTCTGTAAGCAGTTACACCAATAGGTTGTGGTTGTGTTTCAGGCGCCAGCCTGGATGGGATGCCAGTGCATGAGGGCAGACGCACTGTGGGGAATTGAGAGATGCCAGTTAGCCTAACCGCATGTTTCTGGACTCCGTGAGGAGGCCGGAGTAGCCAGAGGCGACACAAACAAATACAGGGAGGCCACGAAAACTCTGCAAACAAAACATCTGGCCGCAGGATTGGAACCAAAATCCACCGTTTTATTTCACAGGCTTTCTATAATACGCAGGCGTCACATATAGACAACGAGGGCTCAGGAATTTCAGGCATTACTAGAGATGTGCAGTGATCTTGGTTCAGCATGTGTATTTTTAGAAACGTGATACAGAGCAGGAAGGTAGAATGTTAATTATTGCAGTCAGAGTCTCTATTAGTGTTTTTTTTGTTTTAGTGTTAGTAGTAGTAGTGTAGAGTATGTTGTTGTCATTTAGTGTTCCCTTTCTGCCACCCCATACCTTATGCCGAACATTTTTCTGATCAAGTCAAGTGCCCAGTTAATGCCAAATCAATTACATCTCCTCTGAGTCCTCTCTCAGACCAGCATCCTGGAAGGAGATTGTCCTGCCTGTTAGTGTTTCGGATATCCAAGTGTTTTGGACATCCAAACCGCCCCGCCGAACCCACAAAAACACTCGTGGATAATGACCCAAAACCTGACCCGACCCGAGGAAAAAAGTGAGCCTGTATTGCATTGAACCTACCAATGAAGTGTCATTAGTGACACTGTAACCCATGGATGACACAGATTTGTGCTAGATTCGCATTGAAGATGATGACACAATTTTATGCAAGATTAATTGTGTACCAAACAACAACAAAGAAACCGAAAGATCGATTCTTACGTCGTTATTTATTGAAGGGTTGCGGAAAATTGGTTTTGGTGGTGTAAACGGAAGCTACGGATAGCTTTATTTCCTTTAATTTCCCTGATTGTGACTGCGAGTGGAACTAGGAGATCCTCGTTAATGTCTGCCCTAAAACCGCCGGCACCCACGGGTCACCCGCGGTTACACATCACTACTGCCTGAGTGGCAGTGGCCCACTTTCTGCTGGAGTTTATTTACCTGTGTGAAGGAAACCCATCTGGGGTGTCTTTGGAGAGAGCGCGTGCGGGAAGGGGGCATCACCGGGTCCTGGTCTCCCGGGGTAACCCCTTGACATCAGCATCTGTTGTCTTCCGTAACAGCCTCAACTTAAATGACAGCTTGAAGCATCTGTTTACCAATGCCAGCTGGGCTGAAGTCAAAAGTCAATCTGCAATAAATAACAAGCAAACAAACATACAAAAAACTTCAGGGAATACAGCTCAATGGCCAACAAAGCTCCTTACGTTACGCCTATATGAATATCGCCAGCAATGACATTGTTCCTATTTGCCTTCCATTGCCATAGTAACCAGGAATTGTTGGTAATGGTACAGGGGTGAAGGAGTCGCAGAGGCGGTCCTCCGTCACCATGGTAACCAGGGGTCGTTTGTAAAGTTTGGGGCATGTAAGCAGCTCTCATTCTGTGGAATGTTCCAGCCGAGTGCTCCCGACCTTTTCTGGACAGTGTACCCCCGTATCCACGCATGAGTTGTCACCGTGCCCTTGCTGTTGACACTGGTCACTTTCCACACGCATCCAATGCATGTTTCCACCTCGTTACCCTGCATTTCGTTGACACGCACTTCCGTCCATCAGTACGGCCGTAGCGATTGGCCAGTCAGACTGCCAATCATCTCCTGTGCTCAGCACCAGTCAAACCCCATTTGGCGCCTCAGGAAAGCATCGTCGCTGAGAACCCCATTCAGAGACAAGGGGAAATCAACACTCTGCCAGAGGATGGCACCATGTTGCCCAGTCGGTTGACTTGCACTGGATACAACCAACTGGTGGTTGCATGTAACTCAGCCGAACACACGCAAGTTGACACCCACATACAGCGAGAGGCATGGATTATCCCAGCATGCTCTGCTTCAACTCCAGAGATCTGCATCAGACAAGGCATAATGGATAGAGTAGGCGAGAATGTCATATCCATTTTTAAGGGAGGGTGGGGTAAAGCCTGACCGGCCTCCATCCGTCAGGGCTGGAGACAGAACTCGGAGAGCCGCGGTAAATCTGGTGCTCTCCTGCGGCCGGGGAAACGAGGCAATTACGATGCGGTCACCTGATTGATTGTGGCAGCTGCATTTATTTATTTTTTTAAGCACGGGAAAGGGGGGGGGATGGATCGATGGGGCCTCGGTAGGGGGCGACAGGTCGCTGATGGGCATCAGAATGCGGGGCTCTTCTTCATTTCTGTCCCAGCGGGAGGCGCTGTTTCAGGCGCGGATCGGGGACGGCACGAGTCCGAGGTCCTACGGGGAGGGGGGAGCTCTGCTCGTGGTCTTGAGGAGGCCGATCCTGCTGCCTTCTGCTGCCTGGGGGATAATATCCAGAGATAAGATGATCTAACTGGAAGGGGAGTGAGCCACTTTGGAGGGATAGGGTCTGTTAGACCAGAAGACAAACCAAAAACACCAAACCCAAGCCAGAGACTCTCTCACAGACAGAGTAGACTTATGGGCAAAGGTTTTAATTTCACATAAATCTCATCATAATTTTTCAGCTACAATCAGCATGTGAAGAGATAGATATGCAGCCAGTCTTTTCAATATTATTCTGTTTTATTCAATGCCTTCTGGGGAATTTTGGGGTTGGAATCTGTTCGTATTTTCAAAAGGTAGAAAAATGGGTAAATTCTGTCAGAAACTGTCAGAGGATGAGGGAGGTGAGGAAGCAAGTCAGTGTGAGTGACACTGATACCATTTCAGACTGGGAACCACCACAGTCTGAATGACGCGACTCTCTGGGATGCATGTAAACCCTCCTCTTCTGTGTCTTTTATTTAGGCATTTCTTTCATGTGCCATGTGACCATCGTTGTCACATTTTTTTCTAAAGCTGGAGTATTTACTTTCCCGTGAGGCCAGACGGTCAGCTACTTCAAGCCGCGTTTAGTCTTTTGTCACAATTTAAAATCGAGTCTGTGTTTTTCTACATCCGTATTTCATTGCTTTTTTTTGTGAAGCTTTGGATTTGATGACATGAACCTCCGTTTGGTTATTTTAAACAACTGGGAAATGATCTCGAGCGGGAGATTCCTCCCTTTAATCTGGCTCCCTTTGCAATGGAAGTCTGACAGTTTGACGCCAGGGATGAGAAACCACCGGCACTTTCCATTCCATCCCATTCCCTCAAATCAGCTTCCCCAAAACAGGCGCATTTTCGGCTTATTGACTGTGTCCAGCTCATGTGTCTTTTATTTAGGCCTGACTATATAGCTAT
>JAODKL010000005.1:264799-278041 GCA_026780765.1 Petrocephalus schoutedeni | reverse complement strand
TCTACGCCATAGCATTCCTCACGTGTTTGCGGTGATGCTGATGTAACGGTATAGCACATACAGTTACATACAGTATACACATTTGTTCCCACAATGGTGAAATCACCCCAGGACACATTTCTCTGAATGTATCCCCGTCATTAAGCAACATGTGCTTGTATTGATTATGGTAAGTGAGCCTACACTGTATATATTATTATATATTATGAATATTATTTCTTGTCTCATATCCTTACATCCCAGGGCTATACCGAAGTTCTGGTGTCTTCTGATCAGGCCGTGGTGGTGTAAATCGATTCTAAGGGTCATCTCCCTCTGGGCAGCTCTCAGCTTTCGAGGGCTAAACAAGCCCCCTCTGCCCCCTTAATGTCAACATAGCGAGGTGTCACTGCTAGGATGTCTTTCTGTGACCCCCCCCCCCCCAACGTATTTTGATGCTTTTTACTGCAATTACGTCACGAATTACATGTAACCTCTATTCTGTAACACTGTACTGCTAAATCTGCATGCTTTAAATAAAATGAATCATATGAAATAAAATACACAAAATACACAAGTTACTATTTGAGACAGATGCAGGCAGGGCAGGCAATTTTCTGGGCCCCGGAGTTGGGAGAGGGCCCCCAAGGGCGGTTGATTACATAACATATTGCAATGAGAAATCTGCTTTATCTGAATATTCAGTTTTTCGCAAGAGTGAAAATAAAGGACTTGTGCTTATTAAATTCTCTTTGTTTACTTATACTGTAGACTTTATGTTAAAACAATGACAAAACATTTAAAAATGAGTTAAAAGGAGCAGCGTGAGTTCGGGGGGCCCAGGGAGTGTCTTTTTTTCCGTCTATACGGCCCCCAGAGTCCCAACAGTTGCCGCCTTCAGCTGAAGCTGGAACTTGTCTTCATTTAGTTCAGTTTAATAAAAAATACTTCCTGCATCTCTATGATTCGATGTCTGTTAATTAAAAAGCTTAATTAATGTCGACCTTGAAAACATTAGCAATCCCAGAAGGCTATGAAGAGGGGATACTTGTGCAATCAGAGACTGAGTAACGTTAGTGAATGCTGGTGGGGGGCGCGGTGGGAGGGGGTGGGGGTTAATACAGCAATGTCATGCCTCCAGGGTTATGGCATGCAGTCCAGACTCACCACAGTTCTGGTCTGGGGCAGCAGTTACGGCAGGTCTATGAGTGAGTGAAACTTTATTGATCTCAGGGGGAAATTCTCGTGCATGCAGCGTGTGAGGTGCGTAAGGCGTAGACGGGCAAACGTGGGGTGCAGACAAATTAAAAAATGTAGAAGAGAAGAATTCTGAAATAAGAAGAATTCTGAAATAAATAAAAATAAAAAGCTTGATAGATGTATTTATGTGCGATTAAAAGCTGGGTGGATGGATAAACACATCAGTTACACAGACAATCTCAGTACGAACTAATCAGGGGGTTTCTGCTCACAGACTTTGTATCATCATAACAATACAATAAACAATAAACGAAATCCCGGCAAGTCGCGGGGCCCGGCCCTCTGTAGTGCTGTACCTGTCTAGGATACTCTGTGGTGTGTATAACCGGACAGGGTGTGAAGGGGGGAAGTTAGGACCTTTCCAAGGGCCCCTCTGTGGGGGCCCAAAATGGCATGCTTTCATGGGGCCCTAAATCGTTAGCGGAAGTCCTATGTATGGCCGAATGGCTGCTGTGGCAGATGGGGAGGTCCTCGCCTATTTGTGGTGAGGGTCTTTGCTTTGGTCCCAGGCTGGCTCTGTTGGGGGGGGGCTGCTTGGACAGTCTTCCAGTTCCATGGCATGTGACCAAAAACCATGAGGCTTTTAGAGTGGGGGGGGGCAACTGGTACGTCCGTGTCCTTGGCCCCGGCCCTAGAAAAACCTGGTAATGTAACCAGGAGTAACCTGGAGATCCGGTAACCAGCAATGTGCCTTTCAGTCACTGCTCCGGTTTGCTGATTTCTGATGGTCCTTTACACTAAATTCTGAACTGTCATATTGATCCTTAGAAACAATTAACCCCGTCCCTCATTAGACAGAGACCCATTTAGTCATTGGCGTGAAACCACACTGATCCTTCAGTAAATGAGCACAGTGGTCTGGGCTTAGCAGTGCGGTCGATGTGCTTTGAGCAGTAACCAGAGGTCACTGGTATTTCCTGCTACTGATGACACCAGGGGTACATGCCATATGTCTGTGGAGGATATCGGCTGATTGGCTGCTGGTGGGGCAGCGCCCCTTCTCTGATCCTCCGATAGCAGGGCAGGATGCGGCAGTCAGCTGCATAATCCTCACAGGGTAACTTAGCTAAGTCGTGTCTTGCAGTGTGAAACCTCAGAGTGTGACAGCTTCACATTTCAAGCCTTCCTTACGACATCCTTCCACAGAACACCTCTTAAATAAAGTGCCACAAGACAAATATTGACCGCTATAAGATCGATAGATGTTAATTTCTCTGTTTGTTCTCTATTGATAATGATTGTAAAGACCTTGATGTTGGAAACACAAAAATCATGTCAAGCATAGCATTTTTTGCCCAGTGAAGAATATGTCAGTAATTTAAAAGACACATGTGAGCATGTCCTGCGTGCATTAAATGGCTTTATCCCTTCCTGTCCTCGAGGACGGATGACAGCAACCTTTTGTGGTAAAATTTTATGGTGGAATCTTCTGGTTTCCGTCAAGCTACAGCAGCATTTTATATAAACAGGTATGCAGGATGACGCTTTACCGATTTACACAGGTGAGCTTCCACAGTCCTCTAGTTTTTTTTTCTGGAAGTATAGTAGGTGAACATAATTAAGCTGTATTATAAACAGACAGTTTCTCAGACAGACAGGCTATCAATCAGACAGACAGATATACACATAGATATATAGATAGACAGACAGGCTATCAGTCAGACAGACAGATATACACATAGATATATAGATAGACAGACAGGCTATCAGTCAGACAGACAGATATACACATAGATATATAGATAGACAGACACAGACAGACAGACAAATATATACATAGATATATAGTTAGACAGACAGATAGACAGACACAGACAGACAGATATACTCATAGATATATAGATAGACAGACAGATGGACACAGACAGACAAATATAAACATAGATATATGGACAGACAGACAGAGACAGACAGATATATACAGAGATATATAGACATACAGATATACACATAGATATATAGATAGACAGACAGGCAGATAGATAGATCGATAGACAGGGGAAATTACAGCTTTACAGCAGCAAGACACACACACTGTAGCTATCTTTGTATCATATGGTTTATGAGTCTCTGCCTTTGGTGTCATGGGCCAGTTTTTAAGTCTCACCCCGGGCAGATATTTCTGGAACATTAATGCGATGATGTAATTGTTATACAAGGAGGGTATATTTGATTCCAGGCAATACCTCAGCGTTTCTGTTGAGGGTATCTAAGGGCAGGCTTTGTGGCACATAGGAGGAGAGATGTTATAATGCTGAGAGACAAAAGAGAAAGATGAGAGCGACGGCGGAGCTCAGATGTGAGCTGCATGAGCGTCGTCGGCCAGGGCCGCTGCCGTGATAAGTGGGCAGGTGAAGCGAGTGATAAGTGGATGAGTGTCCCAGGCGTGCTCCGAAGGAGCCAGCAGATTTGTCTTCGGGCAAGTGCCAAGACAGCTTAAACCGCTCCTTCCAGATGTTTCTACTTCCTGGACCTTGAATCAGCCCCACTGAAATCATTTTCAGATGTTTCTAAATACTGACAATACTGCAGTTCAATGTGTAGCGACAGTTATTTTAATTTATTTGGTTGAATCAACAAACAAACAAAGGAACAAGTTAATAAATAAGTATGCACACATGGAGGAAGTGTTATTTTCTTATTTTTTCCTTAAGATCACAGAATTAATTGGTTTGAACAATGGCCTGGCAGATGTAAAAATGCTGAGGGAGACGCTAATGCATTATTAGCGATAGCTAGCTTTGCTGTGCCTAGGTTTCTCCCTTTCCTACCTGCGCGGCCTCTCTTGGCGTGAAGCATCTGGTTGCCGCAGTAACACACGCTGCGGCGGGCTCCTTCAGGTTACCTTCATTAGCTCCCGCCATATGGAAGTTCAATATTAAACACCTGAAGTGTTAGCACCCTCCGCCGGTGTGAAGCTGACCAAGTCCTCCGGGCACTAGGGGGCCTACTTTCATTTCAAGTGGTGAAGCGTCATGGGGTGCACAGCATGTGGCTGGCACCGGGACCGACACACAGGCAAGACCGAGGCTCACTACGCCCGCCAGGCTGGCCGCCAGCCGGAAGGGCTGAGAATTCCTGGCACCGGAGGGGGGGAGGCGAGGAACAGCAGAGAGTGACATCATGACAGTCCCAGAGTGCAGCGCGGCGTATGTCTTTAAGGACGAGTCCGCGTCGCACCTCAAAATAAAACTGACAGATGGTCGGCCTGTTTCTAAAGAACAACGGGGGCTGTAGGAGCGCGGCCGATGCCCGTTAGCGGCGGGGGTGTGGGGGCGGTGCGGGGTGAGGGAGGGGGCGGGGGCAGCTGCGGCCGCGGAACACGGCACCCGGCATCCTGCGTCGGGTGGCTCGAGGCCTGCCCCCCCGCGTGGCCCACATGTCCTTCTCAAAACAAACAAGGCAGGGCAGCCAGTGAGGGTGAGGCTGCCATCCTCCTCCTCCTGCTCCTCCTCCTCCTCCTGTTCCTGCTCCTCATCCTGCTCCTGCTCCTCCTTCGTTTCCTGCGTCACAGCCAACAGGTCTGTGGTGGCAGCTCACCAGCAGCATGGCGATTATGGGCCTGTTGAGGATTCTCGGGGGGATTCTGGGAGTGTTAATGAAATGTGCATCTGTGTTTCCAGGCAATAAAGAACACAATTAATTAATTAGGGCTGACATTCCAAAGGTATCATAATGAACCCTTAAGATACCTCCCTTGGCGAGTCAGGGAGAGTCCATTGTCAAAGCTCTTATTTTACTGGTAATTAAAAGAAAAACTATGCGTAAAAGAGTACGAGTTTATAAATAACATTTTTTATGCTGAGGATTTGCAGCCAGATAAAAAAAATAGGTATTGTCAACAGAAGATCTCCAAAATAACCAAAATAACCAAAATAACATTGGCGTTAAAAATCGGTGTGGATTAATAGATTCCATCTGCCATATGACCACAGACACTAAAAATGGGTCTCAGTGCCCTCACAACTTCTGACCCCAAATTTTACACACCTGACATATGCCTCTCTCATTGCGTAATGTCTCCCCCCCATGTTCCAGGACCTGGTCCAATGTTTCTGGTATCTGGGCAGGCCTGATCACAACAAGCAAGGTGTGAGGACACCAGGCATCACTGTGCCCGTCAGCATCCCCTGGCGGGTTCCTGGACAAGGTTACGACGCTGGGGGCATTTCTCCAGCGGGGGCTGTGAGTATGAAAGCCTACGGGGTCGGCGGGGGGGGGGGCATTTCTGCTACGTGATTCAGGCTGCAGCGGTGCTGACTGCCACCCTGACGGATCTGTGTCCTTCACTCGGGTCACACGCGGCGGCCAGATGGGAGGAGCGGCCCGCGTCGGGACCGGCTCCCTCGCTCCCCGCCGACGTGCCGGGGGGGCGCCGCCGAGCTTTAGGGGGGCCAGCGATGATATATGGTACCCATTACCTGTTGTGCTCAGGACTAAACCCTACAGTCTCTGTCTTTCACGTTTATTACAGACAGCTGTAAAATATGTAAATGCGTAAATACCGCTTATGTAAATCCAGATTTGCGCGGAAATATTCCGAGTTTACGGAAGCGCTAATCCAAAAAGGCAGCATATGCCTCTAAGAAAATTCACTCTTTATCTTTTAATATATTTAATATGTGTTCTTCTCACTAGTGTATTTTTGGCTTGAATGGTTTTGGGGGGGGGAATCCAACTTACGTGAAATCCGACTTGAGCAAGAGTCTGTGGAAAGGATTACTTACGTCGGTTGGAACCTGGCCATATTTTGCTTTGAATTTGCATCGTCGGCGTTTAATGGCAGGAAAGGGCAGCGAGGCGTCAGGAAGTGAATCCCGTTTCACCGGCCTGCAGGTTTTAACGTGCTCACCACCGTTTGCCGTTCATAACACTATCTGCAGCCACGATGTTCGCGGTTATTTCCCGCGCTGTTCGGGAAACAGGGCATCGCCGTGGTGATGTTTGCTTTTACGGATCTCTGGCTCCTTTAACCCCAGTCTGATCAGCCTTCCCCCATCCTGAGGACCGCATTACCTCAGCTCCATGCTGCCAGCCCAAGCTGCCCCAGTGGCACAGCCACAGAAGAAATGGGGGGGGGGTGCTTTTGGGCACACACCCGGCCCTGAACTGCATTTTCGTCTGACTGCGCGGTGGGGGCGGACCGCCATCACGCTTAGTGTCCTTCCCTGTGTGTGAAACATCAACACGGTTGATGATACTAACACAGCCCCTGGCCCCTGCATTGCCATAGTCACTACACTAGGGGCCCCATAAACAACAAACCCTGACCTGGCTGCGCCCAGTGTCTAGCCAGAGGAGTCAGATTAATTCTGCGTGTAAATGATTTTCCTATTTCACCTATCAGCAATGAAATGTTTATAGTCGGCTGGTATTTATGGGATGGAATCGGAGGTGACGGCTCATTCGTGGTTTGATAATAAATGACGTCAATGCAGTGTACGCCCACACCGTGAAGATTGTGTTCTGATAATTTATCGATAAAAACAGTTTCTGCGTTTGTGCACTGTCAGGTTTGCCACTCATTCCTTCCTAACCAATCCATTACCTACGATAATTACTTAAACAAACTAATTATCTAAATCCATTTGATGTGCTCTTTTCATGGTGGTTAAGTGGTGTACTTCAAATTTACTTCCTTAAAATATAACTTTTACTGAGTCAGGGTGACCAGCACACGGTTCCCGTTTCACAATGGCGCGTCCTTTTTCGGCCTGAACACAGGAATGACATGCTACATGCTAACTGCACAGGAACGGGCCTTGGCTCTGAGCACGTCACCCTGCGGCGTTAATGAAAGACTCGCTGCATGGCTTCCAATGCAATTTGGTCAAATGAAAGTAATTAAAATGTAAATTAATTTGATTATTTTTTACTAATTTAGAATGAACGGTTCACCTCCTGGGCTGCCGTCAATGTATCGAATACAGTAAATTAGCCCGAGGGTTATTCGTTAACGCCGTTGAAGTTTAAACTGCAATTCTGATTGGCTGTATCGGCATCTGAGTCGTCATACATCATACTGGTGGAGACTGGGGGTCATCCTGGCCTGTCAAAGACAGCCATTTAGTGCTTAATCAAGGCACTGCCATGTGTTCTTCTCCCCCCACAGAAAAAAGCGAAGCGTTCTGAATTTGTTCGCAGAGCTCAGAAATATAAGAATCGCTAACAGATTAGGCTGTTAAGTAAGGAAATGTTATAATCAAAATAATTATGCAGTCATTAGCCACCGAGGGGTGCTGTGACATGCAGTTTGTGCCCTGATTGTCAGCCAGATCCCCCCCCCCCACACACCAGCAGGGGCACCCTGGTGGCTCCTGTTTAATGCTATTTTGAAGGCACATGTCACGAAACTCAGAAGGGGGAACGGTGCCCCCCTTCATCCGGAATGCGACTTTGGCTTGGCGGATTCCGAGACTGACAGGGGGGGGGGGGGTCCACGTCAGCAAGCACGCGAAAGCGACGTGACGGAACGGACGACCGGGGTTCTGTCCAGTCATAGCGATGCAGGTGACGGTGGGGACAGGGACCCCGGGACCAGGAGAATCACCATGTGGCCCGACTAACTAAAGGAGTTACCGTCTGGGACCGAGGGGACCAGGAACATCTCCCGCAAGAGAAAAGCCCCATTGCTAACGTATCAGCTTACAATACATCCCATAGGGATGTGTCACAGCTCACTTGGCCTCTTCTTGACGTTCTAAACAAGCTGTTTTAAGAAGCACATTAACCTACAGTGCCAGTCAAAACTTTGGACACGCCAAGCCCAGGGATTTGAACCAGCAACCTTCTGAGTCCCAACCCACATAGTTGAATTGCATATGAAGTGCAAAATTCCATATGTTATCTAATAGTTTTGATGCCCTTGTTATAATTATTCATAAATGTACAGAATAGTACTGTACAAATTACCCTTTCTATGAGTAGCTGCGTCCAGGCTTTTCACTGCTGCTGTATGTGTCCTATTCTTCCGTATCATGATCTTTTCACGCTGTCATGTTGATGCTAGTTTTCAGGGCACAAACGCTGCGATCTGATTCGCAGACAGCTGCATCGTCCTCCCCGCTCTTCAGCCGCTGCAGCCGCTGCATTCCACAGGGAGGGGGCGCTGTTCTAGTCAAGGCCGCCCAACGGGCCCGATTCTCATTTCCCGCACAGCTTAAACTGCAAATGGAGCCGTGGGCCAGTGCCCCTTCATTTGGCGGTCCGGTCTGGGGGCTGGCGGTACCCCCGCCCCCCCACCCCAGGAAGCTGGGCTGCGTTTGTTAGCTGTGATTACGACGGGCAGGCGAGGTGGCATCCGGGCCGGGGGGCCCATGGGCAGTACTCTCCGGAGAGGGGGCTGTTTGTTAGACATTGTTTATGTTGGAGCTGGATTTAGTGGGCCAATCATGGCAGGCTGGGTTTTATTCTTCGGTGAGAACAGACAGGCACTAAAATGAACTGGTGGGTTCTGGGGATGCTCGACTGGCTGGCAGATCCGGGGGTGGTGGAATGGGGGGGGCAGAGACGGGTCAGGCGGCCCGCAGATTCCCCGCGGCCCCCTGTGCCTGACGCCGGCGAGTGGCCCTGACGGGTTTTTCACGCCCGGAGGTTTATCAGATTTAGCAGGTGAGCTGTGGGTCCCAGTGGAGCCCAATTTTGACAATAAACCCCAGCGAGGGAGAGCGACTCCGCTCAGACACGCACCGGCGAGCTGAAAACACCAAAAATCCAAGCAGCTGTTTCACCACGGACAGAAGTTATTAACGGTGACGTTTCGCGGGAGGCTCGCCTCACTCCTCCAGGCGTGGGGGGGCTCAAACCCCGCCTCTGTCTGTGGAGGTTTCCTGCTTTCCTCCACAGTCCAATCACATGCTGCCAGGCTAAGTGGCTTCTCTAAACGGCCCGTAGTATAACATCTCTCCTTCTGTGCAATATCTCTCAGGGTAAGTTCCTGGAAGATGGATGGATGGATGGATGGATGGATAGATGGATAGATAGATGACACTTAGGTCCCTAGGACCCTCTGGCTGATGGATATCTCAGTACGTCACTCCGTAAATGTCACCTTTAAGCCTGGATTTTGAGTATCGGTGAGTAGCAGTGGACATGGCATCTGACAGCACCCCCCTGTCTCCCGATTTCAGAGGCAGCCAGAGTCTGCAGCATCCCCCCCAACCTTTCATACTCGTGTGGGCGCGGGGGACTAAGTGCCTACTAATGCCGAAGCCTGCTGGTGAAACGGCCTGCAGGAGGCGCTGCCCAGCCCCGGGGCATTTGGTGTAAGAATGCCCAATCAGTCACTGAAGAACTCCATTTACTGTGCCCGGAACAGGCTGTTTCTTACAGCAGTGCATTTTAAACTGCACTTTAGGCTTTTTAAGATTAAGACGAGGAGTAATCTACGAGCCCGGAGGTGTTACTGTATCAGAGAGCTCTGTCCTGAGCGGAGGACCTGTTCATGTGCCGCATTTTATTTTTCGTGCGGCTGAAGCTGTTCAGACTGAAGTCTGCTGTTCAAAAGTGCCATGTCAGTCGCGCACCTTGAAACTTGCAGTACTGGGTTACCCACGATGCCTTGCTTATAACCTGCCCGCGGGTCATCCTTTGCTGCAGGACCCTGTGCACCTGGCTGTCACCGGTCACCCTTCCAAGTGTCCCGAGGGCGAGGCGGGGGGGGCGAGCGGAGAGCTCCCTGGGAGATGCCATCGGAGACAGGCAGGTCACGCTGAGCGCCGCGCTCACAGCAAAGCCAGGAGTCATTTACACCTCACCCCGAGCTCCTGGGCAAAATCGATCTCCAATTCTCCAATTCCCCCTCGCTGTTGCAGCAGAGCACGGCTCGGGATTTCAGGGAGTCTGCTGTTCTACCCTAGACTGTGGTAAATTACCCTAGTAAAACTTACAACTTACATACTTCGTGCGAGTCGTTCGCTTCGACAGTAACTAGTCGCCTCGAGTGACGCTACCCGCCAGGGCCGGACTGGGATCAAGCATCATCCCTGGACTTCAGGTACCCCACAGCCCCTCGGCAAAGTTGCTAACGGGGTGGGGGACTCCCCCATGACAGCTTTTCCCAAATGATAATTTTGGGGTCACCCATGATAAATTTTGCTGGCTCACATACCCACTGGCCCACCGGGAAAAAGCCCCGCATGCTGATAGCCAGTCCAGCCCTAGGTGGAGGGTAACCCATGTCACGACCAAAGTACAAGAAATACATTTCTTGGTAATTCATTCCTCTTAAGATCAGCCCTACTGGGAACCCTGATAAATTACTATCCGGCCGTTAGAAAGAAGTTTTAATAAGGGTCTGTAGGTTATCCAAGTGGCTCACAGATGATTCGATGGATGGATGGTCTTTGCCTGGTCCTCTGGGTTGGGGAGGGGTCCTTAACAAGAGTGAAGGAGTTCTCAGTTAATCCCAGTGTAAGGCTAGATACTGCTAGATACTGACTCACCTGACAGAAGGCAGGACAGGCGGCTAGCTCGGAAGCCAGTGACCCCCTCAACCACTGTGTTTGAGCCTTTGGGATGACTACATTTCTGGTTGTCAAGTGACTCACATGAAGCATGTCGCAAATAACATGAATTTAATACTTTATGCCTTTGAATGCATTAGAAATTTCCCTCCCTAACTATTAAAGAAAAGAAAGTAGTTTTATGATGAGAAAGAGACTCTTAATGCTTATTAATAATAAATAGATTCATTTCCAGTTTCCACTGTGGTTTTTTAAAGACAGAAATAAGGGTATTTATATTTATTCAGTTGGATTTTGTGGTTATCTTGCTGGTTTTTTATTGAGATACTTCCTCCATATTCTGTCCAGATGTTAGACTATCATCTGATGATGGTTTTTAAGTGTGAGGCTCCAGTTCTTGGTTTCTTTATCTCAAACATAATAATGTATCACATGATGCACAACAAATACTTTTTAAAGATCATTAGGCGATGAATAGTGAGTCTAATATCTGCAGAATTTCCAGAGCTACCCAGTGATTATAACTTACCATATTTTGATGAAAAACCACTGAGTACTGCATAATTACTTGGCTGATTAAAATGATGTCAGTGTTTCCCATTGTTCCTGTGTACTTGGGAAACTTTACTTTATTAAAACCGTATCGACTCACCAAATGAAACCCAAAGAAGTAATGACTTATAATCCATAATTAATGGTGTTTATTGCTTCTCGCTGTGCCGAGATGCATCCACAGACTTGACTCCCGATCGTGATTTTATGGGGCCCTGTGGCAGAGAAAATCGTGCTGGTTTAACCACCATTCATTTTTGCATTCGGTATTATGGCAGAGCATCACATGGCTGTCAAAGAAGCGGGAGACAGTGTCATGGGGGGGGGACCACACAGCCTGAGGTGAAGAGCCCATTGGCTGCATGGGGGTCGGGGGTTTAGGGGAGCAAGATTCAAGAACATGCCAGCATCCCATCCCCAGCGGAAGAACAGCATTTGGCAGCAGTTCAAAGAACTGTGAGGTCAGGCTTCTGGGAAGTTTCACCAACCATCCTGGAGCCCGCACCTGTGATCTGTGCAGCGTTGCCATGACGACCATGTGACATTGGCCTCCCAGGTATGAAAAGCCGTATTTGAGATGTGCGGCTGTACGAAAATAATCAACAACATTTTAGTTGTAGAATTTTCATGTAACTGCACACCTGGAATTGGTTCTCTTATACCACGGCTAACAAACAAAAAATAATAATATATTAAACTAGTCAGGGTAAATTTTTCAGAAGAAAATTACAGCATTTAACAATGTTCTAGAGGGTGCTCTTAAAAATATAGTCCCTATAAGGATAGAACATCTGGTCAAGCTACTCACTGGAAGCAGCAAGTTACCATAGAAACTGTCAACAGACAGGCATTTGCATTTTGAAAATCAAAGGAAAAGTATGCTGATAAGAATGACTGCTTATTTATGAGTAAAAAGTCACACAGGTTTTTATGTTAGAATGTTTAATAAAACATGAAAGCGTTTTAATATAGAGGCTGCTGGAACTACCTTTGGAGCAAAGAAAATAGTATTTACCTATGTTGTAGTACAAATATATATAATGTAAGGCCATGAAGTGACTTACATGCATGCTGTGAGCATTAGTACATTTACTTTGACTTACATAGTGTAAACATCAGTCTGTGGCCCTTGCTTTGTATATGTGTAGTGTGAACAATGTGTCTGGTTTGTAAAAAATATTATTTCATAGGATTAATACCCTCAAAACACTGAAACCTCCAGTAAAGGGTGAGTTTGTTTATGTGTGCATATTAATTAATTTATATTGATATGTTTCAGGACTCATTTAGGAAGCTATCTAATAAGACATCAATGTTTGGTAATTAAGATGAATAGCATCCCCTTCAAAAAAGCCCCGCTCTATATGCATCATGATGCATGATGAGCAGAAGCTGTTAATAACGATAACAAGAACAAACGACTCCATGAGTAAACGTCCTCAGGACATTCTTTAATTAAACTGTTGCCCTGCTTGATGTATGAAGCCTTTGGGGTGATTTGTGAGGCCTTGGTGTGCATACATCACAAACCGTAGAGTCACTTACGCGTCTTCTTACTGCATATATAACCGTCACACCTTAAATGCAGACTTCACAAAAACAAATTTAGGCTGAAATGGGGGGAAATTTCTGCGGTGATGAAGTGCAGCTCTGACTGAAAGCCCTGGAAAGTTCTCACTATTAAAGCTGCAGCTTAGAGTATTTGCTAAGTGATACCTTCCAAACCTTCTCAAACTAGCTTCGATACCACAGAGAATGAAATAAGGATGTTAGCCCAGACCAGTTAGCAGTAGGATCCCCAGTATGAGTGTCTCATGGTATGTTTAAATGGTCTATTCAAAACAAACTTCTGAGCTTCTTTGGAAGTTGGAGGGTTCCTCCAGGCCTCAGAGCCTGCCTCTTTCTTGAATCTCAGCGCCTGCCTCTCTAGGGTCTCAGGGTCTGCCTCCCTCAGGTCCCAGGGTCTGCCTCTCTTTTGGATATCAGG
>JAODKL010000005.1:245485-257672 GCA_026780765.1 Petrocephalus schoutedeni | reverse complement strand
ACCTCTCTCAGTATAATCACCCAAAATTCTTTAAAAGGCACCTTTCCCTACATGCCAACCTCAAAGGCCGAATAAAGGTGCATTGGGGGGGAAAGATTTGGCCGCAAAGACAGCACCATAGCCAGACAAGGGCTGATGTTATAGCTAAAATGTCCTCCGAAGAATGTAATACTGTGCATTAATGCTTCCGGCACATTGATGGGAAACTCTGGGCAGCCTCGCATAGGGAGCAGGGATGAGCCAATGGGATCACTCCGGCATCACCGTATTTGGCGAAGGCCTCGTCTCCGGACGCCCCAGCAATAATGGGGCTGTCAGGAAGCATGTGGCACAATGGTAACGCACCCCGGCGATAACAGAATCATTTCAGCTCTCCGTGTTTAATTCAGGTTCATTCATTACCACGTCCGGCCGGGCCGAGGCACGGTGGCGCCCACATTCATACATCACTGATAGCAATGCCATCCTCATATGATTAATATAATGACTCTTGACAAGAAGATTACAGGTTTGAGGCCTCGTGGGGGCAGGGGGGGCCGTGCACCCATACAGCTGACATATTAATAACAGTTCAGCTTTACTGAATCGAAGATGGTTAAATCCAGAGATATTTGACATTTAAACATTCACCAGAGGAATCCAGCAGAAGATGTAGTTTATTACTATTTATTGCTGGTCCAGGATAAATGTCCCACTTTTCCTGCTCTGTCAGATTCTGGCAGGGTTCTGGTGAGTTCCTGTGGACGGTCCCCAGGCGTTTGACGTCCAGCTTCCGTGTGTATGCTTATGGAGTCCGCTGCTGACGCCCCGGTGGATACGTGTGTCGACGCTCAGCAAACGCTGCATGCTGGGAGCCTCCGTGCAGAAAGGAGGCTGATTGTGTCACTGAGCTCTTAATACCTTGTTATGGGCTGTATCACTGTCTGTACATCATAAGCAGCCGTCACCCGGGATTTTAAGGAAGGCCAGATCGTCCCTTGTAGCTCGTATGCCAGTGGGAGGTACTGAGATGAATGTGCGTCTGCGTGTAAATCCACAGTACTGACTTTGAGCTGGATGCAGAGATTGATCCGTGAGGAAGATTCAACAGTGTCACGCGACAGCCCTGGAGAGCAAGGGCGGTGTGTGTGTGTCTGGGTGTTTTCAAGATGTGAAAGATACAGCTGTCCGTACATTTGCGAAAACATGGGTCTTACGTGTGTAAACGCAGGCAGTGTGAGGAAATGTCCTGATGGTTCACCGACTCGGCGCTGACAGCATCACAGGTAATGAACCCCGTCTGGAAGGAGGTGTTTATTAGCTACCTCCAGGAGAGCGAGCTGAGAGCGACAGGGTCAAGCTGGGAATGGCGGAAATCGCCATCCCTGAGCAGGTCATCTGAAGGAGATCTTCCAGAGAGTGAGATAATTGACCAAAGGAAATCTGTCCTCTATTTGAGATACGTGAAACTGTAGAGACTCTGCTGGGGATGATCCCTGACAAGATTTTGAGCCCCAAACCACGCGCAGCTTCTGTATGCTGTATCTCGCATGTTTTTATTCTATTAACATGTCATTTTAATTCCCAGTCGAGTAACACAGCAACAGGTGAACGGTGGGCTTGTGAATCACTGTGTGTGCCATTGGGGCTGGTGGAACAGCAGCTCACACCTCCAGGATTGGGGGTTCGAATCCCACTTCCATGACACTAGCGTGTTCTCTCTATCCAGTGTGAGTTTCTCTCGGGTGTCCAGGGATATGGTTAAGGCCCCATGGAGGTGTGACATCATGGATGCCGCTTGTGAACTGTGACATCATGGGTGTGGTCTATGACCTGCTGCCTTACACAGACTCACTGAAGGACCCTGGCCATAACCACAGTTTATGAAACAGTAAGTTTCTTTTATTTTTCATCTTTTTATCTATCTCTCTCTCTCTCTCTTTCTTTCTTGTATAAATGATGCAGCGATGGATCATCAATCATACATTTGCTCAGTGGCTTTGGATGACTGTTTTGTGATAGGCACTACATACACTGACCACAGTTATACATTGATTGACTTGAATTATGCTCAATAACATACCTAATTGGCTGGTGCATGTATGCACCCTGTGGTGGAGTGACATCCCATCCAGGGTGTAGCACTGCCTCGCACCCTGTGCTGCTTGGGTTGAGTTCCAGCCTCCCACCCCCCCAACAAAGCTGGGAGACGGACGAATTGCTTTGGGGACCAAGCGTGAGCCGCAGCCTTTCACTGGTGTACAGTAACTGGTTCAAGTTAGCCCTTCTCAAAATATACAAAGCAAGTCGACATGCCGCCACGCATTGGTCATGGGGATCAACTCGTTTCCACACAGTAGCAATGCGCAGTGATGCAAACAATACCCAGAATCCTCCAGTGCAGTGCTGGGACCTATGGCTGAGCGGCGTTTCGCCCTCCTGCTCGTCCTCCTCTTGACTGATAGTGTTTGATCTGGCCACACTCCACTTGAAAGGCTCTGAATTCATTTTCTCTCTAGGTCTCCCCTCCAAACAACCCCCACCCCCCATCAGCGTGTCTCAAGCTCATGTTTCCCCCTGCTGGACACAGAGAGAACTGCAGGACGTCTTGCTCAGTGGTAGCTGTATGTAAATAGGTAAGGTGCAGAAGTGGAGAGATGTGGGCTTAATGAACTTGATGTTAATGACTTTTGTATCATTAACATCCATGTGCCAGAAAACTTAAAGGATGAGTAGATGTGATTCACATTTTTTGGTGAAGACTATGCCTTGATGTGATGATACGGCCAGCACTTTTACTTAAAGCCTCTTACAGTTTTAAATGTTTATACAATGTTGTAGTCATTAAAGACTGTGGACTTCACTGATGCTCCCTATGTACCTCTGGTAGGTCAGGACTTCATGCTCTGTCCTCTTAGTGAGACAAGTGGCCTTGCTCCCTGCATCTTTGAAAGGACAGGCTAACGCCAGCACTAAGGGAGCTTTGAGGTTTGACCACACCCACACGTTGACCATACCCACATCAGAAATGTCTCCTTATCTGAATTATGTTTCAGATTGTTGGAGATGGAAAAAAGAACCCAAATAATTAAAAAAATATATGTCAGTTAACTGACTTGAAATGTTTATAATAACTGGGTGGCCTTGGGTCACAAGGTGTTAGTGTACATGGCAGATACCATCAGCATCTTTAAAGATGACTTGACTCAATAAATAAGCCTGTTAGTCCCATGGTGGGTGGGTCACTGTACAATCTCACATTTCATTGGTTACTTTATTGGTTACTGGCTGCCAGTGAGCAAGAAGAGGCAGTAATTGGCAGCTTCGCATAATCCCACTGAACATGAGACTGAGCAGTTCACACCACTGCTGGGAGAAACAGGATGAGTTGCATTTCAGCATTTGTGCCATTCCGTGATATAATCGATGTAAACATTTTGAATGTTGTGCTACTTGTAAATCAAACACTGAGAGCATGCAAAATAATTACATTTATTCACAGCATAGATAAGAAGGCCATTGCGTGGACTCAAAGAGTATTTATATATCATATCCACAACATCAGTGAGTTTGTAGAGGATGGCAGAGTTTGAGGACGTCTCTCTTAGCACGAAGCATGAGAAAAAAAATGAAAGTTCTAACAGCCTGCAGATATGTGTCTAGACTTGTCAGAACTGTTCCTTGGATCCAGCCCACTGCGGATGCCTGTCCCCTGTCTGCGTAAGCATTTGAGGCCCATACACTAGTTCCTAACCCTACTCTGTCTCTTTCCTCAAGGGACACCAACGCCTGCTTTATGTGGCTAAGCTTTTGTCAGCCGTTCACACAAGAGATCTGTTTACGGTGTGACAGAGATGCGCAATGGGGAGGCAGGCTTATTAACTATGCAAATGAGCAGTCATATGAGCCAATCACATCAGCTATAGGGAGGTACAAAAGGTGTGCCAGCACTGATAAGGGAGGGTCTAGGGGAGGGGTCAGCAGAGGGGTGGGACTCAGGGAGCAGGGGCAGGGGCCTTTTTCTTGACGATCTTCTTAGTGGGGCCAGGCGGAGCAGTGTTTGGTAACTTTCCAGCCTTCACGTCGTCGACGAAGGCCTCGATGGACACGACCTTCTCGCCCAGGTCACCCAAGTGCGCCTTCAGGGCGTTGAACTCTTTGAAGAGGTCGTCTAAGGCCTCCGACAAAGGCTGGATCCTGAGCAGACACAGAGGAGGAGAGACCTCTCATATGTCTCAACCAGAGGTATTTATGATTCGAGGCCGCTGCTCTGAGGATAATGGCATGACTGGCTTCAAAGCCATAAAAACGGGGATGACTTTAGAGGCTTTTTTTGTTATTCTTACATTTTTCATAAAAAGCCATTCTATTTTAGGGCTGGTTCTGGTTACCCTGGAGATTATAGATGGGAAACGTCTGCACTACCCACAATTCTCCCTTCCTTTGTTTATAGCTACACCGAGCCGCATGTAGCACCGCGGTTAAAGAGGTGGATTTATGACTTGAATTTTCCAGCTTGAGTCACAGGAAGAGGCCAGATTTTTTTTGGGGGGGGGGGGGGGGGAATTGACATTTTCAATAAGAACAACTGATTGACAACTACATGTAAACATTTTCTTAAACGATAAACAAGCCACCGCAGGTGCATTTTCTGTTTATACATTTTAGTTATTTATGGTCTATGCATAGCGACATACGTTTTTTGAGAAGGCCCAGCTAGAGAGTCCCTGGAGCGATTGGGGGTTCGAGCACCTGCTTAAGGGCCAAATAGGAAAATGCCTCTTTGCTCCTGGGCTCTGACCCAGACGCCTGACCTGGTATAGTCTGGAAGCAGGCCCTGCACGTCGTCCTGCATCATCCTCCTCATCTGGGCCAGGATGTCGAACCTCCAGTTGTCCAGGACTTGGGTGAGGTTGGCCACCCCTCGCATGTTCACCTTTTCAGCTGGAGCAGCAGAAGGACCAAGACTTCAGAAGTGAGGAGGGGGGAGGCGAGAGCCTAGCAGCCACATCCACATTACATTCCCAGATTCTATTGGTTTAAGTTCACTTCTGCTATCCAATCAGCAAACAGCGGGATAGAGAACCCTTCCAATCTGTAATCAGATAGCTCTCCACTATAATCTAACACAAACCCCAAATTAACACTCTGCTTAGCCCATAATAAGCACAAGGTTAACATTACTTAACTTGTGTTTAAAAGTTTTTGTTGTATATTAAAGCCAAATCCAAATAATGACAATTAAAGTAGCAACACAGAATCTAAGTTGGGGTGTTTTTTTCGAGACCTATAAACTTTGTAAGGTCTTAAGAGAATGATTACATCTTCCAACAGAATAAAAATGGCTGAATGTGCACTTCATTATCATACAGACAGCGGGCATGGCTTTTTAGAGCCGCAGGTATATAGATAACGGAAGGGCGCGCCCTGCAGGTTGCTAATGGCAGTGTTAGCGGTGCCCAGTGGGGGCTGAGAGACTCACAGCCGTCGCGGTAGTTCCACTCGTCCGTGTCGGGACGCCTCCTCTGGCCCATGACGGCCACTGCGGCCAGCGCCAGGAGCAGGACGCACGGCCGAAACTCCATGCTGACTTCCTCCTGTGGGGCCAAAGCACATGAGCACACAGGCGCCCGGCTTAAAGAGAAAAAGAACACAGCACAACCACCACCCCCCAGCAGAAAGTCTAAGCGTTTTTTAGATTTCAGCGGAGGCAAAATTCCGGGAGAATTTCTGACGGTGTGGAACACAGCTCTGTTCTGGTCATCCCATTTTTAAGGGGCTCGCCTTTAAAGACCCCCCCCCCTCCAGCACCTTACTGGGTATCACAGCTTTCCCCTTAGCTATGTCATGGGGGTGAGCTCTGAAGCCCAGCTGACCGCGTTCTCAGAGAAGGATGGATACGGTCGAAACCCAAGGCGAAGACCTCAACCAAAATGCCCCGTGTATGGATGCAGAACGGGCAGAAAGCAGGCAGCATAAGACCCCCCCCCCGAAACAGCCGGGGAAAACTTTCCAACATGCTATACCCTGGCCTGACGTTCTCCTCGGTAAATAAAAAGGTCCGAAATCTTCATTCAGGCCGTCTCTGTTAAATACACCTCTCCGCTTACTTTTTGCCTTTTCCAATTAACTCGTTAACTCTGAAGTTTCAAACTGTGAAAGTGTTTGAAATGTAGTTAATCTGGCCAGAGAGGTCGGTCGACGTGGCCCTACCTGATTCCCGAGGTGAGAGAGCTGGTGTCCGTCTGTATGAGCTGGAGAAACACACTGCTATGCTGCCGAGTGTCAACGTCCACTAGCAGGGGACACACGCTTCAGCACAATCACACCCGCACACACACACACATACGTGCACACACCCACACCAGAGGAAAACTCATTGGCCCGCAAACTCAGCGCACAATTCTCATTGGAGCACGGTGGTGTGGTTTAAGTTACAGTTAAGTTCCTGTCCTGACCAGTATGTTCTAGTCAGATTTGGATGTGTCTTCTCCAAAACTCTATGTTCCATGCATGGGGATTACAGAATTAAACTTTATAGTGCTAAAGAAACTCACCCTCCATTCTGGAAATTCAACACTCAGTCATAACTGCTAAGAGAAATAAAATACAAATTTTTCACTAGACGAAAGGTCAAATTATTATTCTGTGGAGGCGTCTATTGGTACAGTTGCCTCATATAGGAGATTCACATTTTTAGACATTCTGCAGCAAAAATAGTAACGCTCCTGACAGCCTGGTTACATCCATAAATTAGCTTTTAGTAACAGTAAGGAATGACAGGAAGGGGTGTCGTGGGTGGGGGGGCATTGTTTGTGAGCAGTGAAATAATTACCAGGCTATAGAGATAGTGTCGGTGTCCCTGTGACTCTGTAATTTCACAGGGGAGGTAGATCGTTAGCAGAGCTCACTGGAAAGTGCTCGTTTTGCACGCCAGCCAACGGCTTCGCAAAAGGTTTAGCGGCTATAAGTGAAACGGGGGCTTGACTCATGCAATCGGCAGGAGCTGACACTGAAGCCCCTAGTTGTTACCCAGACATCATCCTGCATGCTATTAAAAATTAATCGCGATACAGCCTTTTTTTTTTGCGTTTTTTTTTCCTTCTCCTGGAATCCTTTTTCCTCCCACCTCTTTCCTCTTTTATGTATCTAACTTCTTTAATCTGTCATTTCGAATTGCTCCCGTCGAGCGGATCCAAAGCCGCCGTCCCGCTGAGCCGTGCCAGGCGCGATAAAAGAGGGCGAGCCAGCATCGCTTAAACAAAAATGACACGATTCACATGCAGCTGGCAGTGGAAAAGGCCCGAGCCGCGTCTTACTCAAATATGTCGTGGGCCGCCGTGAGTTCATTAGGATGAGATGGCTAGGATCTGTGTGCACGTGGTGATGGCCATGAACTTATGATCTTAAGGCGACGGGGATAAAAGATTTTAATTATTCACAAAGCCGAAAGCCCGCAGCCCGCGCTCTGCTTCTCCTGGAGGCCGAGCGTGTTTGTCAGCGATTACAGAGCTGCCCGGGGTGTTTCCTTCTGGGCAGAGCTGTTGCTTCGTCTCGGGAAATCTGGCCTCACCTCCCACTGGGCTCTTTTTACTGCTGAAACACCGGAAGGGTTGGGTCACTGAAAGGCGTCCTGGAAGCGGGCGAAGCCAACTCCTGGCCCAGCGTGGCCTAGTGCCGTTAATTCATACCTTTGAGTCACCTTCATTAGCGCCCCATGGCGCGCTAACATTAATGAGGAGAGCTTGAGACCAGGCGCTCTCTGCCCGCAGTCGTCTGGCTCGCCGCCAGGACGTGGCCGGCCATGAGACCCGTTCTCCTCCTTAAGGGCCCATTCCTCATTGACGGAGGGGCCTGCTGCTGGAGATGCAGCTGGAAAGAGGAGTCAGAATGTTGGATCTGTGTGGCGTACTCCAGGCCTTCGTACCAGAGGTGGAAAGTTCAGGTTCAAAAACTACAAATTCAGACCAAGATTTTGTTTCAACCAGCCAGCTGAGCATAAAGAGTCACACTCACAGAGTACTCAACTGGTTGGTTGAAACAAAGTTTTGGTCTGGATTTTTACTTTCTGAACCTGAACTTTCCACCTCTGGGTACGACCTGCCTTTCCTACCCAGGATGGGGGCCTCAGACATAAGTTACAACAAGGACATAGGCCACTCCACTGCATACCCCACTCCCCTAAACAAACATGGTACTCCCAAAATACTGGTAGGGACATATTCAAACCAAAATCTACGCCCTTGTGTTATAAACTTTGGAGGACCCTTTTGTTCAAAGGCAGCTTTAAACACAGCATGAACAGATGCTCTAAATATTTGTGTATAATTACTATTAAATCACTGTATTACATATTATACTCAACATCATCATTATTACTATTTACACTACAGGATGCATTCCCTGACAACTATAAGGCCACTTGTTGTTCACAAACTACACAGATTATTTCCAAAAACATAGTTCCTTAGGGTTTGTGGTAAGGATATATTTAACAATTCGTTTACATTCACGTACAGGTTTTTTTGTGCTGTGTTTCCGTAACACTCATTAGCGATCCGCACGCTGCCACGTTAGCACAGACGTTAATGGCTGACAGATGCCGCCTGCGTCTCCGCTCCACCCCGGTTACACTTCGAGAAAACAACCCCAGTTAATAAGGCTACAATAGCAGCCGGCCAGGACCGCTTGGTCAGCGTATAATTTCTGTTGACTTGGATTTAGTCACAACTAACAATTACTGAGAATGGTTGACTGAAGAAGGATTTCTGACAAAATTACTACCAACGCAGAATTTTATTTAAATTGTATCACCTTCAGGGTAATACTTTATCTGACGGGGCACAAGCACTTAGTAATAACTCAGTTGTTACTGAAGTTCAAATCATGAAAAAAATCATGAACAAATACAGTCACTACTTGAGACAAAAGATGCGTCATAATTCATAAATGATGAACAAATATGAGATCAGTATGTAACTTGGACTATTCCTGTTTGTTATTCTAATTGTTCCTTTAGTAGTTCATCAAGGTTTACAGAATTAACAGATAAAGTGACAAATATAGTAACTGCTTCAGATAAAACATGGGTCACGGTTCATTAATGATGAAATAACATGAGCTCAGTATGTAACTTAGTCACAGACTTAGTTTGTGGTTAATTAATACGTAAGTAGCAGTGTAATACCATATTATCTGTGCCCTGACAAATAAAGTGTTACCACTTTTAGAATATATGATGCTCACCCTCCATCTATCCATTCATCCATTCATTTTCTGTAACTGCTTGTCGTATTCAGGGTTGCGGTCATAATCCTCAATTATAGCCCAATATTTGTTTACAATTAAATTAAATAACATTTCATTTTTTTTTCGACAAACACTTATACACATCTGACTATTTCGCCGCAGCCCTATAATATAACATCATCTTACACTAAATTGTTTACTTAAATCGGGTATACACTCTTTAAATTGAATTGTGTATTTTGGCATGTAGCAGAAACATTCAGCATCGACCATACGGCAGAGTAGGTGTGAGGCGCGCCGCTGGCTCTTGGGGTTACCACGTGGGAGCTGCGATGACCAATCCGATCCAGGATCGGATCCCGCGAACTTCCTCTTCCGGTGCCGTTGCCAGGTAACGGATAACGTGGCGTCGAAGGAACGGTAACTGCAACAAGCGAGGATTTCAGCAGCACTTATTTACTCGTTATTGAAAGACAGTGTTTGCTGCAACATAAGCGTCCTAGTTATGAACCATGACGTTAACAAATATTAAGGATGGCGAATACACTGCCACAATCTACAAAATGGTGAGTGCCTGATGTTATAGATGGCTAGCCGGCTAGCTAACCACGGCTAGCTTCACAACGGGATTAATAAAGGATTTTTAAGCTTTCTTTTCCATAGAGGGATGAAGTTTCTTCGCATGACCAAGCAGCTAAGGCTCCATTTACGCAAGCGGGACGTGACGGAGTGTCTGCTGTGTGTGTTTCCTTCGCAGATTAAGGACGGCCGCTACGCCGAGGCCATTCACATCCTCAGCAACGAGCTGCAGAAGCATCTTAAAGTAAGACGACGTCCGTTCCGCCAAAATGCTCACGTGGCGCATGCGCATAAATGAGGCCAGACTTTAAATGTTTATTCACCAGTAAGTGTCTGTAGTGCTAAAGTTCCTCGGTGACGTGCTCGCGATGATTGCCTTCTGTGAGATGGACTTCCCTGTGGCCAGTCCAGGGCCGCCCTGTCTCTGCTGGCCTACTGCTACTACCACATGCAGGACTTCATCAACGCCGCCGAGTGCTACGAGCAGCTGACCCAGCTGCACCCAGAAGTTGAGGAGTACAGGGTGTACTACGCCCAGTCTCTGTACGGGGCCTGTGCCTACCCCGAGGCCATGAGGGCCACCTTTCAACTGGACAGCCCTAGCAGCCAAACCAAGGTGCAGCATTGCTTTCAATGTGTGGTGCACTGTGCATGGAGTGTGCCTGCTGATATGTTACCTGCTGGCTTCATGGACTATAATCCCATAAATTAAATTAAATCAGAATCCCGGGCATCACTAACACCTGCCAGCTTTCGGAGCTGTCACGACGCCCGGTGAAAATTAGGTCCATCTCAGCTTGTGTTAGATCCTCTTTTCCATTCTGTGACCTCTTCTGTGCCACGATTTACTGCAGAAGATTGTCCCATTTATTTCCCCCGCTTCATTGTGGTGTTTGTCACAAATGCATTGCGATATTCCTGGTTCTAGGCAGAGGTAAACAACCTCATTTTCATTCTGTTATAACATAACTGCCACTTTATTTCCTGGTGCAGATGATAAAACTGCAGGCTGCTATTAAATATGGGGAGGAAGACTTTGCAGGAGCCAAGGTAAAAAGAAATAGTTCATCTATTTACAAAACTGTAGCCTTGTTCTGTGGTGAAGACCAGTTACTGGTACTGAGAGGTAGATAATTCATGTCCAAAAAGTAAAAATCCTGACCAAGATTTTGTATTCACCAACAATTTGAGTATAAATCACAGAGTACTTTGAGTAATTTTTTCCTTCTGGACTTGAACTATCCACCTTCGGTCAATTAAACTGCTCAATATTTTACTAAAATAATATGGGTCGATTTTGGAGCTCCAGGGTGTGAACGTAAGGCCCCTTCTTAGAGCTGAGCATGCAGCCCTTTGGCTGTCAGCCGGGCAGCCTGACCCCTACGCCCCGTCCGGTCCCTTGTTGCCGCAGAGCCTGGTGGAGCAGCTGCCCCCAGACGACCCCGACTATGAAGTCGACCTGGGCTGTTTGCTCTACAGAGAAGGAGAGTACGAGGAAGCCTGCAAGAAGTTCATAGCTTCCATGCAAGTGTTGGGCTACCGGCCAGGTAATGAGGCTTTGGGGGGGTATCTGCACCTTAGCGATGCTGTCTTTATCTGTCAGTTTCTCTCTGACACGCACACACACGCACACACGCGCACACACACATACACACATACATACATACATGTTTGCAGTCATATCTTAGTTAGGACCGTCCATTCATTTCTATGGGAAAAACACTAATCCCAACCCCAGCCCTAACCTTAACCATAAGTAACCAACCCAAATACAAGACTTTTGGCATTTTTTCTTTTTTGATTGCATTCGCAGATTTTTACAAAATTGAAGTTATCCAAATGGGGACCTGAAAAGATGTCCCAAAAGTAGGGAAATATCAGATTTTACCACACTCTCCTGACATTTTGGTCCCCAAATGTAATATATGCAAACACACACACACACATACGGCTGTGTAAACAATGAAAACTGTCCCTCATATTGTCCACTGCAGGGGTGGCTTTGTTGTTTCTGGGGCTCCATTCCACATCAAAGCCTCCCCACTCCCCTAGTATAATAATTGTTTGTGGTCAACAGTGGGGCCCAAGCCTCAGGGGTGGCTCAAGTGGTGGTAATCACATTTGCCTGGTACCTGGACAAAAGCCAAAGACAGTTGGAGCTATGGCGTGCTGAGAAATGACTAGCCTGCCGGAGTCTGTGCCCTTCCACGCCACACTTAGGCCTATTTCTCTTGGTCTGCCCTCGCAGATTTGTCGTACAACATCGCCCTCTGTTACTACAGCCAGAAACTGTATGGCCCGGCTATGAAGTACATCGCTGACATCATCGAACGCGGGATCAGGGAGCACCCTGGTATGCTGTGCCTATCTGCTATCTGCT
>JAODKL010000005.1:210284-222147 GCA_026780765.1 Petrocephalus schoutedeni | reverse complement strand
AATAATAAATAATGTGGAGCATATTGTCTTGTCATTGTGTACATGTAAAATGTCTTTAAGTAAATGTGTAAATGTTGACACTCAGGGAGATGATAATTCATCCTAGACATATACATTGTGTACTTACAATAAAGATCTCTTGAATTCTTTGAAAAGTGTTTTCCGGAAAGTGTTACGACTCATTGTTTTGTGTATGCCTCCAGTTGTGCTTTTAGATAAACATATCTGTTCTGGGGAGAGTATCTCCAGTGGCCCGGCGGAGTGCTCTTTATCACGAGGCCAGTGTGGGCTGCTATCAGGGACCCCGGCGTGCTTTTCGGTCCAGCCCGCGTTTTTTGCTGCTTTGTCATTTGGCAGAGACAGTCATCCACCGTATTGGAGCAACAGGCCAGGTAGGAATACCCAGAGGAGCGGAAAGGGTGAGTGTTGAGCATATTAACAGTACTTGAGATTAAATGAATATAAAAGACAAAATACATGTATGGGGCCTTGAGACACACACAGCATGTTTGAAACATTTCCCTGTGTTCATACGACCTTTGTACACAGCGAATCAGATGCTATAGAAATTACCACCTCTAATGGAATGACCAGATCATGAAAACACCTGCAACACAGTGCAAGATGTGTGAGCACAATTCACAATTCTAGCTAGACTTTTTGTGCTTGGGGTGTTTAGATGTCGCACACAAGACAGTCTAGTGGAGTACAAATGCAAGGAATTCAATACTTTGGGGCACTGTATCAGTATCAGGGTTGCACTATAATTTTACAAGAATGACTGAAATTTTTGATGCAGTCTCCGTGAGCCGCGTGCCAAAGTAAGTAACAGAAAATACCACTGTAAGAAAGCCAGTACTTCAGTAGAAGCAGGCAGGCTTCGCTGCGCTCTTTACGTACTCCTACGTTTGCGTAACAGCGCGTTATCCCCCAGCGTTCGGCCGCTTCGCTGATTTCGCACGGTCTTACGGGGATTCCGTAAGAGTTGCGTAGCTGGCGAGTGGGACCTTGTGCGGGCGGCCATGGCTCGGTCCTCCTCTGGATAATTAAATATGACCTACTGACGCGGTCGGCGAACGAGGAAGCCTGTGCAATGGTCTGGGTATTTCTTTTTCGGTTAATAGCTATGGTGGCGTTTCAGTTTAATGTTTTTGCAGATGAGAGGTTAGCTAGCGTCCTTGCAGCTTGTTCGGACTCGTCCAGACACTGCCTGACAAAGTTTCACGGCCTCCGTTAAGCGAGAACGCATTAATTAAGCAGCGAACAAGACCCCGAAGCTGTAAATAAGTGTGGGCAAGCTCGGTTTGCGACAACGACCGGTACTACTAGCTAATCTGGCTAACTAGCTAACTGGCTAACCAGTATTTTGAATTGCATGTAGTACTGCAGTACGATACGGTAAGGAAGGGCATGTCTGAATTAATCTCTGAATATGAAATGTTTTAGTACATGATATAGTTCTACTTAAATGTAATTGCGGCCTTGTTTGAAAGATCAGGGCAGGTTGGCGTGCGGTTGTCATAGAAACGGAGAGATCGTTCCAGCGTTTGACCAGCATCGTGTGGTGGAGGTGCCGTCTTTTAAGACAGAGGGTGTTAAAGCATTTTGGTATGCACGCAGTATTGCTAGCTTCTCAAGTGCACTCCAGCCCCCAGAAACACGTGCTATGCAGTTTAGCAATCGGGTATTAATATCGCTTACTGTTAGATATATTATAGATCAGGGGTCTCCAACTCCGGTCCTGGAGAGCTACTACCCAGGAGGTTTTCTGTCCTACCTGGCTTCTGAGCTGTTCTCAGGTAAATCCCAGGAACAGCCGTGGCTCATCAGAAGCCAGGTAGGACAGAAAACCTCCTGGGTAGTGACTCTCAAGGACTGGAGCTGGAGACCTCTGGGATATCATGTTACGTGTGAGAACTTGCATAGAGAGTACGGCATGCAAATGCTCACGGCCGTTGCATATTCATTGAGTTACTATTCCATAGAGTTGCTTGCCTGTCCAATATTAAAACGCACTTGCTTTCCCCACCATGCAGGTCTGCGCTTTGTGACCGGCCGCAGGAAGTCATGGTGTTGAAGATCTTTTTCCCTCAGTGCTGCAACCTGGCAGATAGCGGCCTCCTGGTGGGCCGCTGGCTCCCGGGGCAGCAGTCTGCCGTGGTCCTGGCCGTCATACACTACCCGTTCATCCCGGCGCAGGTGAAGAGCTACCTGGGCGAGCTGCGGAGCCAGAGCCAGGTGGACCTGGCAGTGCTGGGCTCCTGGAGCCTGCCAAAGGAAGGCCAGGAGGGTATGGGCAGTTTCCTCGACGACCTGAGCACCATCTTCCCCCAGGGCCGCTGGCTGAGGCTCAGCAGGGAGGTTGGGAGGCGGGGTTTCAGCTGTCAGGTGGTGTGCAGAGACACGCCTTCCGCCCCAGAGGGGGGCGGCGAAGGTACTGACAGTGCCGAGGAGGACGAGGTGATCTTCATCCACTATGACCAGAGGAAGGTCATGCTGGCGGAGCTGCGCGCCCCCGACGGGCACGACCCGGGCCCTCAGGCGGGCCCCTCAGAGCTGCGCCAGCTCTTCTGGACTGTGGCTCAGAGCTCACCCCTGTACCACCTGGACCGGTACGACGACGGGCCCCTCAAGCTCACGCACTGGCAGTCGGAAGGCCGGGAGGCCAGCATCGTGGCGGAGCTGATGAAGCAGGCTTCTGTCCCCGTCTGCCTGCTGCTCACCTGCATGCTGTCGCTCTGGAACCAGCTGCGCAACGCCAGGTGCGGACAGGATCGGACCCGCGGCGTGCTGCCATCCCCCCGCCTAACCCAGGGCATCCCCGTCTCTCCTCAGGGATCCCCTGTCCATCTGCGTTGGTTTATTTCCGCCAAGCAGCTAGTCTTCAGGCTCTGTGTTAGCCTCCCAAAAGTTCAGGCTAGAACTTTGCTCTGTATTCAGGAGGACATCAGATACTGTCCAGTTAAATGCTGCAAAGTATTTCCTTTTTTTATGGGAATATATTGAGTAATCACTCAATAAGATCTTTGTCTGTCTGTCTGTCTCTCTCTCTCTCTCTCCTCCTCCTCCCTGTAGCATCTTGAACGTGTGGCCTGTACAATTTGTGTCCAGTAAGCTGTCCACTTGCGTCCAACTGAGTTACAGAACGGACCATCTTCAAACCATCAGCTCCCCGTCACGAGCTGTGCAGCACGCTGAATTCATGCGGTAGGTTGGCGGGTTGTTGATTCGCTGGCACCCCTTCCCTTTTGAGGTCCTGAGTAGTTGCTGATGTTATGCGACCAGTCCTCGCTCTTCAGACATTTAAACGTTGGTTAATTTTCGCTTCATGAATGGACTGGAGTCATGTGATTGTGGACACGACGGACCTGGCATCAGAGGTACTGAAACGTGCAGCCTTGTGAAATGCGATGCTCTTTCCCGCAGGAAAGCGAACATCTTTGTGTCCTTCCTGGTGGACGTTGCGCTTGGACTCCTCCTCGTGTCCTGGCTCTACAGAGAGAACCGGATTGGCTGGCTGGCCAACGCTCTCGTGCCGGCGGCCGACGTGAGCGCACATCCACTTCACGTCGACTCGTGATTATTCTGACGCTTCCAGATGCGTCCCGTCAGGCAGGGCTGTAGGCCAGCCGAAGTCCGTTCATAGATCAAGCAATTTTATCGAGCCGTTCAACGACGGTTGATTTCCCCCCGGGGCCGTATCTTGGCCTCTCTCTCCATGCGTGCCGCAGCGTGTCGCCCAAGAGCTCCAGGCTCTCCTGCAGTGGCTGATGGGAGTGCCGGCAGGCCTGAAGATGAACCGGGCTCTGGACCAGGTGCTGGGCCGCTTCTTCCTCTACCACATCCACCTGTGGATCAGTGAGTGATGGGGCCGCCGAGACCCCAGCGGGGCCGCCGTGACCCCAGCCGGGCCGCCGAGACCCCGGCCTGCCATTCCTCAGTGCCTTAATTTTGGTCTGTCCCTTACAGGCTATATCCACCTCCTGTCGCCCTTCATTGAGATGATCCTGTGGTACGTGGGCCTCTCGGCCTGCCTGGGGCTCACCTTCGCCCTGTCCGTGCTGTCCGACATCGTGGCCCTGCTCACCTTCCACATCTACTGCTTTTATGTGTATGGAGCGAGGTAAAAAAAAAAAAATCGCTGTTGTATATTTGTGTGCATTAACTGTTAACTATTACCGGAAAGGGCTTTTTGCGTGAGGGTTTAGCTTAACGGGCTGCCCCGGAGAATAGCTGAATTTGCCCTGCGGTCACATTTTTGTTTATTTTACAGGCCAGATTTACCCACTTATATTTAGTGAGAATTAATAAAAAAGGTGCAGGAGACTGGTGGCCAATAAGGGCGGCTCTCTTGCCAGGCTGTACTGTCTGAAGATCTACGGGCTGTCGGCGCTGTGGCGTCTCTTCCGGGGGAAGAAGTGGAACGTGCTGAGGCAGCGCGTGGACTCGTGCTCCTACGACCTGGACCAGGTGCCGGCTGCGTGTCTCGCCGGGCTCCGCTTTACAGATCTGCCTGAAGCTCTTAGTCGGGAGCTACCCTGTCAATGGGTTTGCGGGGGGTCAGAGGTCAGAATGATCTGAGTTTTAATTGGAGGACAAACTGGCGTTACTGCTCTTGCAGCTGTTCATCGGCACGTTGCTCTTCACCATCCTGCTGTTCCTGCTGCCCACATCGGTGCTCTACTACCTGGTTTTCACTCTGGTGAGTCCCCCAGGGGCCGTGGCGGCCAGTTGGGTTCACAGGTCTCAGAATCTCGCCGACTCTCGCCTGCTGATATCTACACTGCATTTTAGGAAATGCTATTTTTTAGTATTTGCTATTTTTGCCTGGTGTTGTCTCAAACTTTTGTGTAAATCCCACAAGCTGGTGTTTATGGCCAGCCAAAGAAAATATACTGTACAGTACATCACTATGAGTCATCGTTTGTAATGGGGACAGCATGCAGGAAATAAGAGTTAGAATTCATCACGTCTCTCTCTTGTCCCCGTTGTTCACAGCTCCGCCTGGTGGTGGTGCTGTTTCAGGGTGTGATCCACCTCAGCGTGGACCTGATCAACTCCTTCCCGCTGTTTGCTGTTGGACTGAGGGTCTGTCGCCCCTACAGACTGGCTGGTGAGCGGCCGGCGGTGGCACCCGCATCACGTTTAGCTGCTTGTGTTTTGAAGACAAATACTTAACTTCTTGCTTGGCAGACTTGGGAGACAGTTATGGAAACTTTACTTCTCTGACCGTTGCCAGAAATTAAAAAATCAAAACCGTGGCTGTGGGCGAGGACCTTCTTGATGACTAACCTGCAGAGTATTCTAGAGAAAGGTTACTGCAATACACGTAAATCATTCCTGCCATGGCTACGCTTACGTTTGCATGGAAATGCGGGTGAGGCGATCGGTTTGGGAACGTCTGCCCTGGGCGTGAATCCTGTCAACATCAGCAAACCGGTATTAATTCCTGAGCGTGTGTGTCAATGTGCTCCACAGAAGGTGTGAAGTTCAGGGTGCTGTGCGAGGAGTCGGGGAAGCCGCTGCACCTCATGATGGAGGTAAAATCTCCCTCTGTGCCGCCCCAAGGCGGCAGCTGTGCTGACACTCCCCCATGTATTCCTGACTCTATTCAGACTCTGTGAAAAGACATAAAAAATGTGACCTGTAAGTGATCCCTGGGCAACCTGAGAAGCTTGAATCGATGGAGCAGCAAAGCCTGGAATGTGTATCATGCCTGGCAGGCTAGTGGGGAGGAGCTTATTGTGCCAGGGAGGCCAGTGGGAGGAGCTTATTGTGCCTGGTATGTCAGTGGGGAGGAGCTTATTGTGCCTGGTATGTCAGTGGGGAGGAGCTTATTGTGCCTGGTTTGTCAGTGGGGAGGATCTTATTGTGCTAGGAGGCCATTGGGGAGGGGCTTACTGTGCCAGGGAGGTCAATGGGGAGGAGCTTAGTCCCAGGGAGGCCAGTGGGGAGGAGCTTATTGTGCCTGGTAGGTCAGTGGGGAGGAACGTATTGTGCCATGGAGGCCAGTGGGGAGGGGCTTACTGTGCCAGGGAGGTCAGTGGGGAGGAGCTGTGGGGATGGGCTTACTGTGATAGGGAGGCCAGTGGGGAAGAGCTTATTGTTCCTGGGAGGTCAGTGGGGAGGGGCTTATTGTGCCTGGGAGGAAGACACAAACATGGACTGATATTTGTCTCCATCTCTCTCTGTTCCCAGATTAACCCACTGAAGCTGAGCGCAGTGCTGAAGTCCTACAGGACGCCCACCTATAGCTGCTACCCCAGAGACTCCTGGTGGGCCCTGTGCAAGAAGCTGTTTGTGGGGGAGCTGGTCTATCCCTGGAAACACAAGGGCAGCAAGGCCGACTGAGCCCTGCTGGGGAGGGGGTTGGGGTCAGGGCTGGGGCTAGCAAACGGCAGAGCACCAGCAACACCCGAGAGGCCAGATTTGCTGCGAGGCGTTCCGCCTGCTGTCCCGGATGGGCTTTTTAATGTTGCTCTCTGTAGCAGGCTGAGTGCTGTCCATTCTGACAGTGTGATGCCACTGGTAGCCAGAGAGTGGGTAGTTACATCACAAGGCACTGGTACACTATCTACTTCATAGATCTTAAATGCATTTTGCCAAATTCTAACTTAAATGTTATTTCCGTCTTTTTAAATATTCCGTTAGATTTTTTTCAGTGTTTTTTTTTTTTTTACATAGCTGGGAGTAGGTACTTTATGAGCGGGAGAAGCATTCGTTCCAGAATACTGGTCTTTTCTTGGGACATGGAACCACAGTAAATGAGGTGATTGGTTAGTTTGATTACTTGATTATTAATGATTAAATATTTGTTCTGCTGCAGTCCGTCCTTCATTCGTGTAAATTGAAGAGTTGGCTGGCTGTAGCCTCTAGGGGATGGGGGTTTGTCTTTGGTAAACTGCCTGAAGCTGCATCGGCTCCCATAGAAACCTGCTGGGCCAGTCATGATGGTCTGCTGACGGCTGCCCGCGGGTTAGAAACTGAGTCAGTGCGTCAGTTATTGTTGTTGGAGTCATCCAATAAAATCCGGTGAGAGATTCCTGTTTTGTGTGCAGTTGTAGGTCAACTGATTACTGTGCATTCAAATCCAGTAAAGAATGTCTTATAGAAATTAGAAATTCTTTATTTGACCATGTCTACATGCCATTTTCTACTTGATTTGAACTTTTAATGGTACAGTAAATTTAGTCTGATTCTCTCCCCCTTGGACATTGGTAGTTTTAAATAAAAATTTCTGAAAGAGAACTTTTCTGTCCTGGTTCTGTTTGTTTTTGTTTCAGGCCGAATACATAAATGTACGTGCTGTGTTTGGTATTTTATGTATTCTTTTTTTTGGGCAGACAAGGAGCAGGTTTCCCATGAGATGCTCCAATCACGGCACTTATCTGAGGATGATTCTGTTCCCAGAATACGCAGAGCATCCATCACTGAGGGTTCCCCCCAATCCCTGTCTCATTAATGTACGTTAATATACCATATGTACACCATTGGTGCTTCTAACAATCGCCTTGTATTTCTGAAACCCGCAAAACCTCTGAATGCAGTGAAACGGGAAATGATTGATTTTTGGTTCCCTACTCTGCCTTCTCTGTTTGGGTGAAGGTGGCTGGTTTTATTGCTCATTGCTGGAATAGTATGGGATTAGAAGTGTTATTGTATGTGATTGTCCTTTGCACGTTTTAATCGAGTGTGTTCTTGTCTAAGACTTTAATGGCTAGAAACCCTGCCAGCCAGATGGCCACCTCTTCTGGGCCACCCTCTTATTTCTGTAATCTAATGGGATACACAGGAAAGCGATATCCATTTGCATTTTAATCTGGTCTGGGAGGGTTTCCCCTCAGTGAAATGTCTTCTTAAGTGCTGAAGCTCGCTCTCCATTACCATAGTCCATTAACCCTTTCAAATGAAAACCCGATTGATGTGTCCCGCGGGACTTGGAGGCAGCTCTTCTGGTGAGGTGTCAGTGTGAGGTCAGCCTGTGTGTTCTGCTTTGTGTAGAGACAGCGTAGAGTAACCCCACAATATTAGCATTCTTGTGTCGGCTACTTCCATTTAATAAATTGTATGCAATTAATGGTTTTTTCATGGGAATAACTGCGATAAATTCTTATGAATGGTTTTATTTCTCGATACTAAACCTTTGTTGGGGCAACAGGAAACTCGGAAAGGAAAAGCGAGGTTTGGTGACAGTTTTTTTTCTGGGTTAAACTGGTTTAACCTGAGTGTCTACGACCCAATGCACGCAAGCCATTAACCCCTTCTACCTCTTCCGTTAGTGCTTAAAAACATATCCGTGGTCTGTAGTGAGTCAATCAACATGAGCAGTGAGCAGTTTGTCTCCTTCGTGTGTGTAAATGACCTTTTGTTTGGATGTCGTTCCTGAGTCTAACATTAAACACGCGAGACGGCGGTATCTTGAAAACATAAAGCCGTCTCGGGTTTCCAAACACGTCCGTGTCAGAAACGCGAGCGCGTCCGTCATGTTGACTGCCAGCACTGCTATCCAATAATAAGAGCCGATTAGAGGCGGTTAGCCAATTGGGAGCAGGAGAGGGTGGGTCTTGGTTGCGGTCCCCTGCACCGTGACAGTGAGCTGAAGTCGCTTCGGCGTGGGAAGGCAGCCGCCTGTCTGATTACCGGAATTGACACTTTATTCCGCCAGATCGGCTCCGCTTGGCAATAAACCGGAGGGCGAGCGCCGATCCGGCGTGTCGGGGAGCCAGGAATACGCCCTAGGCAGCGTGGGACCCGGACTGCGCCCTTTGGGGCGGGTGAGACGAGTAGAGGTCCGGCCGGCGGCTCTCGGGAGGGAGTCGCGGCTTCGCTCCGCTCCGGGAGCTCTGGCTCCCCGCGTCGCTCGGCCGATTCCGTGCCGTCTGATGCGCGCCTCTGGCCGGATGCTGTGCCTTTTTCTATCGCCTCTCTGCTTTGCAGAAGGACCAGAATCGTAGCGGAGCAGACCTCCCCCCCCCTTCCTTTGTCTCCGGCCGACCTGTCTGTCTGTTTGTTTGCTCGGTTTTTGGAAGGAAGGCTGCTGCGACTTTGTTTCCCCGCCGAGGTGCGAGGAGCGACGCGCAGGGGGGCACCGGTCCGCCCGCATCCTCCCCGGCTGCTTTTTCCATTAACCACGCTTTTTTTGTTTGGCGTCGGCACCTGGAGGTGCGATCCAAGCCGCTCGCTCAATTAGTGACTGCCTTTTAGCTGTGCATTTATTTTTATTATTTATCTATTATTATTTTTGGAGTTTTTAGGTCAATAAATAACCTTATGCATGTAAAGCAAATAATTTTAATAGGAACTTGCCGCCTTCATAGGCTGGTATACTGATATTTCGTGCCAGCCTAAGAGGACTCGGGGTGATTAAGGCTTGGGGGTTTTCGGGGACCTTTGGCGGAGGTTTTTTCAAGCGCCGATGCGCCGCATCTTTCCTGCCCTGGAGTCTTCGGGGCGCCTGCGGGGGAGGACAGCCTGACCTCGCCCTCCGGGGATGGCGGACGGAATGGGGACGCAGGGGAGCCCCGTCAAGAGCTACGACTACCTGCTGAAGTTCCTGCTGGTGGGCGACAGCGACGTGGGCAAGGGGGAGATCCTGGCCAGCCTGCAGGACGGCGCTGCCGAGGCGCCGTACGCCTACAGCAGCGGTGAGGGTCCCGCACGCCGACGGCTCGCAGCGGCCGCGTCGTTATTTTTATATAGCGCCTTTCACGGAGTGCGTGGCAATCCATTTTTACGTCATTTATTATTGCGCGGCTTCGTTCCGGCCCCACTTAGTTTCTGTGGCGTCATTAAGGCGGCTGTCATCCGTCTAAGTCCCCCTTTCGCCGAGGCGCCAGGCTGCGGTCCACATTTCGCAACTTTTTAAATACACATTGTTTATTTTTTTCCCCCAGGGTGTGACGCGTGTGTTCACAGGCGCATGTGAAATGCACGCGAAGCGCACTGTGTCATGTCTAAATCTGTCAAATTTAAATGAGCTAAATTGGTTATGCAGACGGGACCCAGGCGCGATTGCTGGAGATGGCCCGCCGAGACGCGAAGCGCGCTTGCATGTGTGGATGGGCTGGGGGATCCAGGCCCTTTGGGTTTGGTACATCGCCATCGACGCTTTAGCCCGGTGGGAGGCGGATGCAGCTTCGCTGCCTTGGCCGACGGCCGTTCCCCGGTGTGTGGGGCTCCGTGCCACTTTGCGCTCCTATTGCGGGGTTTTTTCAAACGAAACGCGTGTTTAGTTCCGCCGCTTTCGTTTCATGCACTTCCTGCGCCTCCTCTCTCGAGTTTGCTGGCTTCAGCGAGAAGCTGCTGACTGCCGATCGCAGTCACTAACGTTACATCTCACTTGGCCCGACGACGCTGCCTTCAAAGTGTACTCCAGTGTTTAGAGTTCATAGGTATATTTAGTGTCTTCTGGCGTACGTTTGAAGAACTTTGAAGACTGTTCTCATTGGTTGAATTTTCCGCTCTTTGGCCATATTAGGCTCGAAATTCAATAAACCCCACCAGACATCCACAGCTCTGGTCAGTGTGTTACCCAAAGTAAAGCCTTTGGCATACTAAAGCATTTCCGATATTTCCTCATTTACACGGCTACACATTTAATCTGGATTCAGTCCCTTGCTTTATAAGAAATAATGTTATGCTTTGTTTGTGGAAAGTTGTCGGTCTAATTTTCTCTCACGAGACTTGCTTTCATTTCAGGGAACGTTAGTTAACATTAGTTTGTTAATAATAATAAAGCTCTGATCACAGCTTTGTGTCAGCTGGCGGAATCAAAAATTGCGGTGGCCAACTTCCCTGTCTGGAGTAGGCTAGTAAGACTTCTCGTGAGACACTGAGGATGACCACAAGTCAACCCTGAGTCATCTCACAAGGTGTTTGAGACGGTGCTACCCTGACGAATCGGCGACCAGACCGGTGTGCTAAGCGATGGCGATTTACAGGTGACCGGTTCTGCCTTCTCCTTATTTTCCAGTCATAATGGTTTAATTTCCTTTCCAGGGATCGACTACAAGACCACTACAATCCTGCTGGATGGGAGGCGGGTGAAACTGGAGCTATGGTGAGCCCCGTCTAGGGCCTGCCAACCATTTTAAAAGCAGCCCAAGGATAGGTGCTGTGTGTCCTTTCAAGGACACCGTAATTTCGAGCAGACCTCTGTGCAGATACTGTAATATTCCAGAGCAGTTTGTTTTGGCTTTGGGCTGATTCTGTTCATAACGACCCGTATCGTTTATTTATTTATTGTCTCCTAACATTCTCTGTGGCTCTTCCTGGAGTGTATACCGCTGCACTTTCACGACCCCCAAACGTCAGCTTGGAGTGAGGGAGTAGGTGGGAGTTAGTAATGGACTGTCTAGGCAAGGCGTGGGACCACAGGGGTAACATTTAGACAGGTGATTGTGCTGGACAGGCCTCCAGCCCTCCTGTGGATGGATCGAGACGAAGCTACCAAGCCAGATTCTTGTGGTCATCTCTTTGCGGTGCTGGCTAGACTACTCTGTTGTTGTAGCATCAATGTAGTGCTGCTTGAGGGTGCCTGAGCGTCGTTGTGACCTGCAGCCAAACTGTCTCGATTTAGTCTTTGAGTGGAAGTTACTGACGGGGTCTTTGCACGAGTCAGATGGAAGACATGGTCATGGCGGTGTCTCTCTCTGCCCCCCAGGGATACCTCTGGACAGGGACGGTTCTGCACCATCTTCCGGTCCTACTCCCGCGGTGCGCAGGTGAGGACTTGCGTGTGTGCGTCTGTGCGTTCTGTGTTTTCAGTGTTCGCTGAATTCCGTTATTACAGCCAAAGTGCCATCTTTAAATGGGTGCCGTGCCTTTAAGCAAAGTGCCATCTTTAAATGGGCGCCGTGCCTTT
>JAODKL010000005.1:199060-210184 GCA_026780765.1 Petrocephalus schoutedeni | reverse complement strand
GCCGTGCCTTTAAGCAAAGTGCCATCTTTAAATGGGCGCCGTGCCTTTCAGCAAAGTGCCATCTTTAAATGGGCGCCGTGCCTTTAAGGCTGCTGGCGGACATCAGCCCCGCATCAGTCAGTCACACACTGCCTCCTCCAGGGCATCTTGCTGGTGTATGACATCACCAACCGCTGGTCTTTTGATGGCATCGACCGCTGGATCCGGGAGATTGACGAGGTAGGGGAGCTGTTTTTTTGTTAAGCCCCCCTCCCCACCCTGGGGGAGGGGGTGATGGTCTGTGTGGTATCCGCATTTCAGAGCAAAACCCCCTGTGGTTCCTTTGTGCCACGGCCACTTCCTGTACCTGCCGCCTGCTTTCTAGAAGGGGCTTTGTCCACTTCTCTGGTAAGTGAGGGGGGTGGGTGGGTCATTTCCGGCCTCTCCTGCGTGTGGCGGCTGCTCGTTTCCCTGGCAACTGCTGCAGCCGTGTGCCCCGCCCCCTGAGTGACAGCCCCCTTCCCTCCTCCCCTGTTCACCAGCATGCCCCGGGGGTCCCACGCATTCTGGTGGGCAACCGGCTGCACCTGGCCTTCAAGCGCCGCGTGGCCACCGAGCAGGCGCGCGCCTACGCCGAGCGCAACGCCATGACCTTCTTCGAAGTCAGCCCGCTGTGCAACTTCAACGTCGTCGAGTCCTTCACCGAGCTCTCCCGCATCGTGCTCATGAGGCACGGCATGGAGAAGTTCTGGAGGCCCAACCGAGGTATCTGCTCCCCCTTGCATCCCGAGCCGGCTCTCCTGTATCTCTGCCCGTGCCTGTATCCTACCTGTCATTTTGCTGACGACGTAGAGCAGGATCTACTAAGCCCCCATCTGCTGGCCATCAGCCTGCTCCACACGAGCGGCGTGCTTACAGCGCACTCGATTCATTTCATACGTGGACTTACTTGGGGGAGTGGGGGGGGGTAATTGTCACCCTTCTTGTAGAGTGGGGGTAAGGAACAGAGGGGCTTTCAGTAATTGACCTTTTGCTCAGTTTTGACTGTCAGGAATGGATTTAGTTACTGCTGATGCCTGGTGAGTGGGCGGCTTCTGAACTGGGCAAACCTCGCATGAGCGTGATGGTGTATCGGGGGGGGGTGGGGGTGCTGGGAGGTAGAGAGCTTTCTGCCTGTAGTCGGCTCGGGGTGGGATGGATGTCAGCCTCTTAGTGCCACTTGGGCTGGTTTTCCGGCACTGAAGTCATAATTAATTAATGTTAATTAAATGTAATCTTAATGAATAATGCCGTAACTCCCATTGGTGGTGTAGCTTGTCTGTCTGGGGTGGTTTTTTTTTTAATCACCTTCCTATGCCGTTAAGGACATCCTGTGAGAGTGTGGCTAATACTTTGACCTGGTGCATTATGGGTAGGACTATCCTGTTAATTGAATGCTTTTGGATATATCTGGCTATGTGACTCCCCCCCAGTGTTCAGCCTGCAGGACCTGTGCTGCCGTGCCATCGTGTCCTGCACCCCCGTCCACCTCATCGACAAGCTTCCCCTACCCGTGGCCATCAAGAGCCACCTCAAGTCCTTCTCCATGGTCAACGGCATGAACGCGGTGATGATGCACGGCCGCTCGTACTCGCTGGCCAGCGGGGGCAGCGGTGGGGGTGGGGGCAGCAAAGGGAGCAGCCTGAAGCGCTCCAAATCCACACGGCTGCCGCAAACCCCCCCCCAGAACAGCACCAAGGGCAACTGCAAGATCTCATAGCGAGTGGAGCACACAGGCCCAGACATTTGTCAGCTTGGAGGTGAAGCTGCATGCGCCCCACTTCTGCGACTATGGCTCCACCAATGGGAGAGCTGGAACTGCAAAGCCCCGCCTCCTGCTGCAGGCCAGAACAATGGCCCGTGTTGTATAAAAAGTCTTGAGTCTTTTTATTTATTATTGGTGGTGATGGTGAAATTTGGTCATGTCATTTGAGGAAGGCCTGCCTCTCGAAGTCAGTCCCCCTTCGTGACTCTTTAAGGCCCTGTTTCCCAGCCCAGTCCCTGGGGGAGCCACAGATGGCTCACGGCTTTGCTCCCACATTCCACCAGGATCAAAAACGTGAGGCTGCCTGCGGGTCCCCGGGGCCCGGGCTGGGAAACACCCTAACCCTGTGGCTCCTTTGACTTTCCTTACTGATGGCAGTAAGAGCACGTCGGCCTGGTTCTAAGCCACATCCATCACCCTCAGACGACACAGAATGCAGGCTGTAATGTTTCTCAAACTCTTTCCTCAATGCCATTTTTTTTTTTACGACCCTTTTTGCACCAAGTGCTAAGCCTATTAAACCAAGCTGACGCTGTCCCTGCCTCCCACTGAATTTTCCGTAAGACCCCTGTCCCTCCAGGTCGACATAATGGGGCCTTTTTCTATTCGGATCACATTCCGGGGGCCCTCTCAGGGGGCGGACTGTTATGTGACATTCCTATAGAGTGTCTGCCGGCCTCGCAAACGCCTTGTTGTCGTTATTTCTGGGTGATGTGAAGTCCACACCCCCCCCCCCACCTGCGCTTACTCATGCTGTTTTTAATTAAGCTGCCATGCCTCATCCGGCCAGCTGTTTGCTCTGTGACCAGTACCGAGCGTTTCGGCCGAGCGCTGGCCTTTCTGCCGCATGCGAGGTGCGTGACGCAGTCTCCTCCTGCCCGCTCCTCCTCCGTGCTGCACCTCACCCGCCGGGCTGCTGCCCTTCATCCCAAGCCGCCCGTCGCCTCCTCTGCTCACCCTCACGATTACGCTCAGTTGCGAAACAGTCACTCCCCCTGCTGTCAATCTCAGGGACAAGCCCCGCCCCCTTGTCAACCCAGCGAATGAAGCTCCTCCTCATCGAGCTGCTGATTGTCTTGTGAGGAGTCTGTGTGTTTGTTTGAGTGCTCCGTCTACCTCTGTGTGTGCGCGTGCATGTGCGCGTGCATGTGTGCGTGCATGTGTGCAGCTGACTTGTGGGGGTGTTTCTGAGCGCAGGAATGCTTTGCTACCCCTTGGGGGTCCCTCGTGTCCCTCGTTCTGTGGCACGTGAGCAGATGGAAGTACACACATTGCGATTGGCTTTCCCATAGGTCGTTTTTTTTTTTTTTTTTTTTTTTTAAACCTACTTGGAGCTTCATTGGCCGAAGCATATTGTTTTCTAACACTCTGGTGTCCCGGCCCCACGTTACCCGTAAGAGGATGGTCAAAAAGACATTCATCCCCAAGGCTGCAATCATGCTCCTTAATGGTGATGTGTAAATGTTAACTAAACACTAGTCTGTACATTTGTACTGCTGTGTGACTTTCAAGGGTGCTTTTTACATCTTAAAGAAAGGGGAAACATTTTTTTTTTTAAATGTACAGTTTGTATCTGTATAAAGGTTTTTCCACAATAAAATGTTTAGGACTGTTCTGCTGCTTCAGTCTGTCCTGTTTGATGTGCGGATGAGCTGGATGTTTGCCCTACACAATGCTAGGAAGTCCTCATTATGGGTGAAATCTTCCCTTGCGCAGCCTTGCGCCCCCACCCCAGCAAACATGTCAGTAACGGCTGGTGTAATGAGGTAATACTGCAGGGTTTACAAGTGTACTGTCACTTGCTGCCTGTCATTTTCTTGGCCAGCAGGTGGCAGTAGTACCCAGCAGATGGGTGCCACCACAATTGCTGACAATCATTTCACAAAAGACCCTACCGGGAACACTGGGGACACTTTGTTTACCCAGAGCCAGGAATTGTTGATAAGTAAGTAGACTCAGTATCGACTGCCATCTGGTGGAAGAAAAGGGGAACTACACCCCCCTGTCAACAGCTGTCACATCAGTGGGGTAGAAGCACTTTGAGTGCATCCAGTGTCCAACCACTTATCCCAAACAGGGTAGGGACTTTTATCCCCAACAGGGAAAACACATTTGAAAGCCACATTTGTTTATAAGTATACATACAGCTGTCTGCGATATAAAGCATGTGCTCATGTGTCTTTAGAACAGGGGTCTCAAACTCCAGACCTGGGGGACCTACTCACATTTAACACACCTGATTCAACTCACTGTGCAAATTACCATACAGCTCTTGAGCTCAATCATTTGTGATGGAACAGGGAAATAATTAAGCTACACAGGATTCCGGCCCTCCAGGATTTGGGTTTGAGACCCCTACTTTAGAAGATCAGTGGTGGTCAGCTCCATTGCATCATCCTTCAGATTCTTCATCTTGTCACGTCTTTCTGTAACACTTGTGTTCACTTTGATCTGTTCAGGCCCGTTGACCCTGGAACCGATTGATCAGTTGGTTGGGTGGTGAACTGGTGCATGAAATCAGTTTGTCCTCTGCAGGCCCTTCTCACCCTTCAGATGCTGATGCTGAGCGCCATCTGCTGGAGGCCTTTCGAGGTTGGTAGTTACTCATGACCTTTCATAACCTCTGCCATGACACAACTTTGTGGCCCCGAAGCTACCGGCACTTGTCATTAAATTAAAATTCAGTTAATTCCACTTCAAAGTTCTGCTGAGGGCCTTTTGCATTCTGGGTTATGTTGCGATAGGAATGTTTGTGCTGACGTGACCTTGCTGTGACTGGGTGGATGGCAGTCGGAAAAGCCCAGGGTGTTTATGAGGCTGGGGGATGGGGTGGTCACACTGTGTCGGCTGGTGGACACTCTCACACCTGTCCCTGTGTTTCCAAAAGGGATTCTTTCAAGGTCTACAGTGATTTGAGAACAGAATATACATGTTCAGTGTTCTACAAAGACTGGGTTTGTCTACCAGGTCCCTAGTCCCAGCCTGCATCTGCACCTTCTACCCACATTGACTGGCACTCGATTGGGGTCAGGATCTCCAAGCCCCGGTATCTCCCGGACCGAACCCTCCTCTGGCCCGGTCACGATGGGGATTCCATTGCCTGTGTGTCCTGCTCCTTGGGGAAGTGAGTCTCCATGGAACGATAAGGGCATCCTGTGTCAGAGCATTTCTCTGAAGCGTGAGAGGTACATTGGTCTGTCCCTGTGCCCCGAGTTCTGCAGCTAATTGAACTTAAGGCACATCAGTCTTCTAGTAATGACCCCAGAACGACAAGGGATGAAGTCAGAGCTGTTGAGCCACACAGAAGGTTGGGAGAAGTGGGGCAAAGACCTCAGTAGGAGATAAACAGGTGGCCATAGGTGAGCTGTGTCCACCAAGCAATGCAGGGCCTCTTTAAATACCACATCATCTTGTGGATCCCTTAAGTTTCCATGAGGAGCCCCAACCCTTCCAAGCATTTTTTAGCTTCCACCTGATGCAAATAATGACTGACTTATTAGTCAGCTGCCTGGAGGTGAGATATAACACATGTGGAATCGAGACACTTAGGATGGGGGTTTTGAGAATCAGTGACATGAATAGATGACTGTGTACCTCTGTTCCTGGGTGGTTTTCCAGAAATGCATCTGGACACCAGAACAAGGAGCAGAGCACCAGGCAGCAGCTGTTACTGGCATCTAGGCATGTAGCCTTTAAAGTATTTAGCACGCGGTGGCGTGATTGACAGCTACGTTTCTTCCGAAAGACAGATAACATTTATGAATATATATGCAGAGTGTCACACATTTGAACTTCCGAAGAAGGTGCAACTCCAAAAACATCAAAGGGTTGCATCTCCCCTGAGCTTTCCAGACGTGGCACCTCTCAGGGAAGACATTCATACCATCAGGCAGGTGTTGTGAGTCTTGATGTTTTCGGTTTAAAGACAGCGTGGGAGAGACCTCCAGAGGATCTGTCGTGGGGTTCATGATGTCAGCTGGGAAGGAAGTGCTCCTCAAATCCAGGCAGCCTGGGAAACCATTGGAAGGTGGTCAGGGACACCCCTGAACATGACTGTAAGCCTGCTGATTTTGGTGATACGGCCAGCGCATGAGGCAGGGGCAAAACACCGACTTGGGGGAGGTAGGTTCTATTTGGCTGGGGCTGATGGTGGCTTCACTGATTGGATGATACAGTGCTGTTCTGATTGAATCAACTATCCAAAGGTTAATGCAGTAATTAAAAACAAATGTGATATTCTGCTCGTCAAGGACAGATGTGTCATTTTAAACAAAGCTCATGTGTAAATCTCAGGTAAAATCTCAAAAATCCCTAGAGCAGTGTTACTCAATCTGGTCCTTGGGGATGCACAGACAGTCCATGTTTTTGCTCATTAGCAAAAATATAGTCAGTCTGGCAGGGAGCTCGGAGGGGGCAAAAATATGGACCTATTGCCCCGAGGACCGGATTGCGAAACACAACTCTAAAGGAAGCCTGAAATGTACTTGATGTTTCTAATTTTCCACTTTTCTTTAACAGTCATGGTTTTGCATGTCATACTGAACCGGAGCCGACTTTGAGCCTCTGTCTCCAGGCCTCGGGACCCCAGGCCCGCCACCCTGCCCGGAACCTGCTGTGGCTGGGCCGCTGAGATAAGACCGGAGCAGACCAGCAGCGAGAAGTCCAGCCTGGCCCTCCATCGCCATGCCACTGTGGTATTGTATACTTGGCAGAAGCCGTCTCGGCCCTTCACCTGCGTCGATGAGAGTTCTGGGAGGGGCTCCGTGCAGGTTTTTAATAGCTGCCCCCTTTCGGTTTCTTGGACGTACAGCTACACCCTATGTACTGGGTTCACAGAGTTTTACACCCTTCTTGACCACTCTCCAGAAACTTCTCCCAGTGGCCAATAGGGTCCAGTAAAATCATAGCCTGTAAAACTGCAGTTGATTCAGCAAACATCTCCACACCCTTGGACCTGCATTAAACTACATAATTATTTCCCCTCGTCTCAGAAGCAGGCCTCGGCCACGGCTAATAATGGGGAATCTGTGTGCCATGTGTACCGATTGCGTAACGACCATCCTCCGCGTCTGTTTGACGGGCTGGATCGAGTTTTCCTCGCTTTGCTTGTGCCGCATAACAGCGGGGATTCATAATCGGGAGTTTTATGAGGCGCGTATCTGTCGGATTTCTGCTTGTGATCCGCAAGCCTGGATTAAAAAAAAAAAAGGTTTTGCGAATGGAAACTGAATTACAGTTCTCCTGCCATTTAGTCACTGGGATCATTGCTCAGTTACAGTTTCTGTGTTTAATAATTTGCAGTTAACAAAGGCCATTAAGTAGGAGATACTCGGCCGCTGGCGTTACCTCTCTCCCAAATTCATTCCAGTATTTCATGGTCCGAAAGACTGATCCTGTGCATGCCTTCTGTGTTTACTCGGCGATAACTCTACAGCGACCCACCAAAGACGTCACCTGTGACGCTGACTAATTCAACTCTAAGCAAACGTCTGGCAAGTAGCCAAACACTTCTGACGAAGAAATAATTTCTCGTTGGACTGTGCCACAGAATAGAGGGAATAAGTGCGCTGATTTCTGTGGCGAACCAGCCAGTAGAAGGCAGCGAGGCACAGGCCACATGTGAGCGGTTACCTGGCGGACGTCTCCTCCCCAAAGACTGAGGATTCTCTCTGGGTGTGCCGGCTGTGCCATCAGCCGCAGTACTGCGTTATGCCGTCTGTTATTCTACCCTAATCTTCAGTATAGCCCTTCTGCCAAAGCAAATTTCTCGCGTTGTGACACAAACACTGACCTCGCAGCATAAGGACCAAGTCAGAAGCCCGGAACATGTTTACCCGCCTACCAGGCAGTTTCGCTAACAAAAAGGAGACATAAGTGACTGTGGTGGATTCAGGATTCACTGCTTTTCTCTCAGAGCAGTGTGTTTTATGGTGCACCTTTATAGCTAAAGGGCCAAACATGCTGGTCTGTTTTTCTTTTCTTACCAATCCCGATGGTGCCGGCTTCCATGACGTCAGCCAGTCAAAGCCCCTGGTGTCAGGGCAGACCGGGCGATGTGGCGTCTCTGCCCATGCGGCATCAGCCTAAATCTCACTCCTGCACCTCTCCTATGCATAAACATCATTTCAAAACTCCGAACATTACAATCGGAATGGTATGTTTGTGTTTTATTGCCTAACAGGGCCGTAGGGGGTATTCAGCCTGTATGTACCATGTATTCCCAGGGCTGGGTTTAGTTGTTCCTAGCCCCCCCTCCCCCGCCCCCCAGTGTAGTGACTGTTTGCGGTCAACAGGGGCCCACTAACCTCAGGGGGCTCACGCAGTTGCCAGGGTTGAGCATGTACCCCAGTAACCGGGGCTGTAGCCAGCTAAGAGATCTCCGAGGGCGGCCCTCGGTAATTTTTTTAAGAGCGAAAAATAAAATTTTAAGATGAATATTCACTTGATTAAAATGGCTGAATTAGGCTAACGAACGTTCCACAGAACGTCATTAATTAAAAAAAATCCCCAGGGACAGGATCTCACTGTTTTTCAAACTCTGGCTATAAACAGAAATGTGACCACTTATAGCATTATTATAATGCATTTAAAAATGAACCAGCTGACACCTCTTATTTCCCGCACTACAGCGGAACACTGAGCGCAGGCTACAGTATATGTGAATATCTTGCTCACACGGGGACTGTGCTTGCTGCAGCTCCGTGGATCCCATAAGAACAGCCTTATTTTGGAAACAATCTGCGCGGTCCAGCCTGTTTAGAAGAAGCGACGCTGCAGACTTCACTGCACACGACGGGGCCCGAGTTTATCCGAATGATTACGGAAGCTAAACACGGACGCGCGCGGCGTTCCCAAGGAAACGGCGGCTGGATGCGCAGGGTGGCGGGGGAGCAAAGCGCAGCGCCGCTGCAGTCCGCGTGCACATTTGCATTTTCCTCTCCGGCTGCCCTTTGCAAAAGTCACAGACGCTGACTAAATATAAATGGGGATACTTTACGTAACCATTATGCAATTAATGGACATCTTCTTTCTCCAAAGACAAAAAAACGCAAACCGTATCCGACCTGTTTACAAATCTAACACAACACGGTAATCCCAGCAGTTATGATACAGCGAATTCCCTTTGTAAACAGCACTAAATATACTGAACTTCAACCTTATAATCCCCAAGCCATTAACCTAAGGCAAGAGAAAAATACTCAGAGTGAATATTATTCCATCTGAGGTCACTGTATGGCTCCTATTTGTATTTTGAAAATACGATTTATTGCCACAAGTGTGTGAGGACGCTGTTTCTCTCTGATGAATCTTTTCCCTGTTAGACTGGGAGAGGACCTGTCTCCGCACCCTTACATCTCTGTGCCAATAGGCCCGTCTGCTGTAGCCATTTTCACAGTGATTAAAATAAAATTCAGCCAGTTCACTTAGATCAGCGATCTCCAACCTTTCTTGCACCACAAACCGGTTGACAGTTTTCCACGGGTCTGCCATCGTGCGCGCATAAACTATACAGTGAATTGGGTCACTGTTATGTAAATATCACATTTATCCCTAGTCACATACTGCTTTATTATTATTATTGAATAATTACTCAGGTAGCCAACATCATGACGGAGTCAGGTCATTTTCAGGATAGTCTAAGAGATCACCAGGACACTGACTGAATAGTAAGTATATGTTTATTGTAATGTTCTGATCTATGGCAAGCCAAATCGTCCTTTATTAGTGTCGTGACCGGTGCCGGGTGTGGAGCGAGGAAGCATAACCAGGAGTCCACAAGGTGACGATCACGGTGGGTTTATTAGACACACGGAGGAAACAGCACAGAACCGCATGACGACGTCAGTGACCGGACTGGGGAAGCAAACTTAAATGCGGACTTAAATACACCGGACTAATGACATGAACGAGGAACAGCTGAGAAACAGAAGGATTAACACGAGGTTAACGATGGGGCGTCACACAGGAGGATCGGACGGTCAGGACGTGACAATTAGTATGAGGCTTTACTCGTCATAACTCAATTCCTACTAGTAAAAATAACATTCTTACTATTAAAATATTATTTTTACTAGATAGAATATGAATTCAAGATATCTACAATGCAATTCTTATTAGAAAGAATGACCATTTTTACTAGTAAGAATTCTAGGCCCACATATTCATAAATGAGTTTTTACTAGTAAAACTTGAATTACAGATATCTACAATTACAAAATTCAATTATGGATATGTGGACCTGGAATTCCTACTAGTGCAAATGTATTTACAGATATATACAATAGGAGTTTTTACTAGTAAAAATTAAATTTTAGAGTTCTGCAATACTGGCAATACAATACAGTTCTTACTAGTAAAAAATGATGATTCATATTAGTCAACATTGATATATAGATATCTGGAATTTGTACTTTTATCTGTAAAAACTGAATTTTTACTAGTAAGCCTTATAATTTTGCTAGTAAAATTTCAGTTGTGCCCAGTGATTTTATCCTATTAAAATACAATTTGGCCTGCCATACTTATTTTAGCCTATCATATTACCTCTATATTAACACTGAATGCTACTTCTCCTTCCGCGGCCTTAGCCCATCAGGCCGTGGATTTCCGACAGGAGCCGTTGCTCTGCAGGAGGCTGAGGGAGCCCCGGGCCTCTCCCCGATCGCTGAGGGCAGGAGGCTTTGAGGTCTTGGTGTTCAGCTCCATGCTTCTCCCGCTCCAGGTAAGCTAACTGGAGTCTTGCCTCTTCTCTCCTGCTCCCGCTCAGGGTGCTGGCCTGCTCCATCCGCTCCTTGGGCGAGGATAATGTACTTGTATTTCATTCTGGGATTGCTGAATGGAATCAATCGCTTCCATTCTCATTTTTTTCTTTTCTTTTTTTCTCGTCTGTCTTTCGTTCATTCTATGTGTTTCATTTTCTCTGTTCCACTCTGTTTTGCCTTGCAATGTATTCAAACTAGGGCTGTCAAAGTTAACGCGGATTAATCCATCATCATGATTAATCTGATTAAAAAATTTAACGCAATTAACCCATCTGCAGCACAGACTGACTCAAAATCCCTGAAATGCAGCGTTGCCAACTATTTCTTACCTGAAGTTGCAAAACCCAGAAAGTCGCTAGATATCGCTAGATGACGACACGTGCTGATTTGCATATCGATTGCGTCATCACGTCGCGTGCACGTTCATTCAATCGCCACCACGTTGTGTCCTACTTTGTACGTAATACTCATATAGGCTACTTTATTTTAACGCAACTCAAAATATTTCATTTATCATCTATTCTATTTATGTTCATTTATATTATTTACCACTGTACTGGGAAAATCACAGGCTATTAA
>JAODKL010000005.1:182213-194577 GCA_026780765.1 Petrocephalus schoutedeni | reverse complement strand
TGATGCTGAGTCCAAGGCGTGGGGGGGGGGGGGCCAAAGGCCCAAAGCCAGGCCCCTGGTACTGAATAGAGATCATCTGCCACCCTAAACCCCACGTTGACACGGTAAGGAAGCATGTAAGCATTGGTTGGTTGGGGGCACGGATCTGCTTACAGGCCATTATTACAATTGTGCTACTTTGCAGATGCCCGTTAACTGTAACCTTCCTGGCACACTGACGGATCTGATTTGTGCCTTATCTGTTTATCCGCGGGGTGCATCTAATCAGTATGAATGCCTCCCCGGAGCCCCATCTCGGCACTCAGGGTCAGTGACGGGAGGGCGGGCGGCGCCATCGACCGCTCCTCATGAATAATTCATGTGCTTAACGGCACCGGGCATACATATCTGATCCAACGCACTTTATAGCTTCTGACACATCAGTAAACCTCTCCGGGTCTTTGAGGGCTGCTTTCCTGCCTGATGCTGGCGGATATGATGGTGCAGTTTCATGCGGGGTGTGCCTTTTTGGCTAAAGCACACTCCCGCCCCCCACGAGAAGGAGGAGGTCTGGACTGCTCCCTGGTAGCACCTTTGGGGCTCCATTCAAAAAATCACTTTGGAGCCCCCCCAGTGTAGTGACTGTTTGTGGCCAGTAGGGCGCCCCCAAATCTCAGCGTTCTTCTGCTGGTGCTGGTGTGGTGCTGCTGTATGAGGGAGGAGCCCGGAGGCAGCACGCTTGCAGTTCTGGGGAAATGCCAGGCCTGACTTTATTCTTCCTCTCACGTTCACCCTTTTCTTGCTTTCTATGGCAGTTTTCATATTCATTCCAGGCCCGGTGTCCCTTGTGAGCCGAGTGACTGCTGTTCACTTATCTCTCTATTCCCGCTTCTAAAGCTGTAACTCGTGGGTCGAGCTTTTCCTTGCTATCTCCGTACCCCTCACCTCCCTCTTTTCTATCTTACTAACCCCCCCCACCACCACCATCCTGTTGTTTCATGGAATTGTGGGAAACGCTGCAGAAGAGACTGTCCCAAGTACCGAGTACGGTACTTGTCAAATCATTTTGCTGAGATGCCTTTTGGTTTGTGCTCTTACCCAGCACTAAGGTAGCACATCTTTGACACTAACTGCAATAAGCTCACCTTGCAGACTCCCTGCCGGGCCAATCGGCTTCTTTACATTCAGGTCACATGGTGTTCTGTGGGAGGGGCTTGTGCAGTAGTTGAAAGAGAGACCCCAATACCCAAGAGATACCCTCTGCCATTATCCATCAGGACATGGTCGGCCAGGATACATACTTCTGCTTTTGTCACATTTGTACAAATCACTTTAATATTGAATGATCAGTGCTTTCTCTCCTAGATACAGTGTTTTACCTCATTGTGTGAAAAGGCCGGTGTGTCGCCATCAATCGGGTTGCGAGTTATGGGGATCTATAGTACTGGGATGCCTATGAGGACGAGCCAGGGGCCATGTTGAGGCTAGGGTGGGGTGGTGCTGTCAGCGGGGCTCATTTATAAGGAAAGGAGTGGTAAACGGGTTGTGGGTCTTAATGAGGCCATCCTGAGTGGACAGAGGTACTGAAACCCATAGCGTGTGAGATTATCACAACTTGCAATTAAATGCATCCATTGGCCACATTATTGGATCCCTTTGGGTTCAAGGGGGCGGCAGTGATGGGTAGCAGTAATCTCCCCCCCCCCTCCTTGGGGGCCTTGTAACTCCTCCTGTTAGATGTGGGGGGCGTACTATCAAGGTCTGCGATGTCCATGAGGCAGAATCAGAATCAGTTTTCGGGAAGGTGAGTCGGCCCATTAAGAGGTATAACTTGGTTCGCTCAGTGCTGAGTCAGTTTACTGGTGTCATGATTGTTGTCGCGTATGTGCCAGTCTCCTGTCACTCTGTCACTAGTTCTTATTAGTACAGCACATAGTTAAATGTTCAAGACGTGTTTTGACCAAATGCTTGGTGACATTTTCCACCTAGAGACTTCGGACCTTCGGAGGTTGCCTCCTGGGGTGCGCTGTGGGATCACACAATGACTCTCCCACCCTCGTCCTGCTTAGTCATGGCAAAAATCCTCCAATTAGCAGTGACTTCATTTCCTGTCTCTGCAGAGCCATTACCAGCTATTGTAGACAAAAAGCATTAATCCGCCGGCTTCCAGAAAGTCGTCGGGCAGCTGGCCGAGCGTTAAATGAGCGTGTTAAATAAGTGCTGGTGGGAAGTGAGGGGTGTACTCTGTATCGCCACCCCCAGCACAGTGCAGTCCTCTGCAGCACAGCAGCGGCTGGAAACCTGTGCGAGGGCCCAGGTTCAGCTTGGAGCCCATTCTGTGTGCCCCGGGTACCAGACCCCCGTCTCTGCAGAAATACACCGCTGTGTTGCGAGCCTGTTCGGTAAACCGTTTCCTGCGTGGCTTCGGGTTTCTGGAACATTCTGCATGAAACTCTGATAAGAATTTGAAAGACAAGTGAAGAAAGAATTAATTCCAGAACGATGGGGAGAACAACGGGGGGGGGGGGGGGGGGAACAAATTGCAGACATGGCTGGCAAGATAGAGACGCCATTCTTCATTCTGACTGACAGGAAGTGATGTCATCACCCAACTTGTCGAGTCAAGACTGTGTGGGCAGCCTCTGGGATGGGTGCAGCTCCTTCTTCTTGACAAATTGGTCTCCTAGCTGCATCCACCGCTTCTCGCTCTCTCTGCCTACCCCCCTCCCCCCCACCCCGGCCCACCAGACTGTTCATTTTGGTTGTTTGGGATGCCCCAGGGCACATGGGTGCTGCTTGAGTTAGTTCCCCCTGTTCTGTGGGTCACCTGTTAATCACTGTGGAGCCGATGGCTCTTCCTGACAGGAGGAACTGTAAACAAGACCCGAGTTTCTACCCAGGAATGAATAAATAAACTTTAATCAGAATGAAAGTTTAAACGTATCGGTGACCCTGTGCTGGATAATGGTTACGGAAGACAGAAGGGCAATCTGAAAGGGCCCTGACGAGGCAAATGACTGCCTCAGACGAAGGGCGTGTCTGCCGAAGGATGCTGCGCTGACATTTTCACGCTCTCTCCTCATCCGTGATTAGAGTTCTGGCCCTGTCTTTAAAGATTCCTTTGCCGGGTTGGCTAGTGATTTATTTATTTTTATTAGATTACAGAGTAATCAAAAATTTATGCAGCAGGGAGGATCGTTTTGTCGTTACACCCTCTAATTAGACCAGCGGACGAGTCAGATGATTTTCAAGAACTCGCCCTAGACGTTTTTAACCATCAGAACATCTAAATTCGAGATTCAAGAGTTTATTGTCATTTGCATAGTAAAGAGTCAGTCACACTATATAATGAAAATCATACTCTGCATGTCATTCCGGGCACCGGTAAAAACGCAAACACTAATTTTCAAGTTGGTCAATAACACAAAATAATGATTCCAGTTATGTCAATAGATATGTGGATATAGTAAAAGGGAAACATATAGCATTGTGCTATTGTGCTATGTGCTTTATGGGATGTTTCTGAGGAAATTGGTGAAATCCACGTTGGCTGCCACTCACAGGTCAGCTGCAGTGTGTGCTGCCAGGTGTGTTAAGCAGCAGACTAAGAGTGTGGTAAGAGTGTGGTCAGAGTGTGGTAAGGCCTCACCTTCCGCAGATGGCGTCTAGCATTCATTGACAGGGACAGTGTGCTTATTTGATTAGTTTGTCAAAATTTGCGGACTGTGACTCCTAATTTCTGACTCGTTTTGAGTAATTAGTTATCATATTGTGTTATTCTCTGTGATTAATTTTCCAGGTGCAAGTGACAGAAGGACGGGAATAACAGCGCGGAGGCATCATCCTCAGGTGGCAGTGAGTGTGACATTCTGTGTATCTGCCTGTCTCCCAGGCTGTGTCTGCCTGCCTGTCTGTCTGTATGCCTGCCTTTCTCCTTGCCTGTCTGTCCGCCTGTCTGTCTGTCAATCTGCCTGTCTCCCAGGCTGTGTCTGTCTGCCTGTCTGTCTCTCTGTCTGCCTGCCTGTCTGTCTGTCTGCCTGCCTGTCTGTCCGCCTGTCTGTCTGTCAATCTGCCTGTCTCCCAGGCTGTGTCTGTCTGCCTGTCTGTCTCTCTGTCTACCTGTCTGTCTCTCCGTCTGCCTGTCTGTCTGTCTGTCTCCCAGCCTGTCTGTCTGTCTCCCAGCCTGTCTGCTTGTCTGTCTCCCAGCCTGTCTGTCTGTGTCTGCCTGCCTGTCGGTCTGTCGGTCTGTCTGTCTGCCTGTCTGCCTGCCTGCCTGTCTGTCTGTCTCTCAGCCTGTCTGTCTCTCTGTCTGCCTGCCTGCCTGTCTGTCTCCCAGCTTGTATGTCTGTCTGTCTTCCAGCCTGTCTGTCTTTCTGTCTGTCTGTCTCTGTGTCTCCCTGTTTGTCTGTCTGTCTCCCAGCCTGTCTGTCTCTCTTTCTGCTTGTTTGTCTGTCTGCCTGTAGTCCTGCTGATAGCTCAAGCTCAGGATGTGCTCTCTTGATCCTGCACCCCACCCCCCTCCCCAGTGCCTCCTATCTCTTGCCTGGATCTTCTCACACCGGAATGGTAGTAAAGTCTCTGCCATTTATCATTGCGTCCCCCCCCTCCCAAACAAGGCTAATACCAGCCCGTGTGCTTCCTAGCCTGTCACACCGTGCAGCTTGTTTGAGGGCTGTCAGCTGTCTACTGGGCGTCGGGTGCCATGCCATGGCCCCGATGTGGCCCTCATCTGTCACTCAGCCTCCTGGCCCCCTCTCCACCGAGACAGGGACTTGCTCTGGGGTCATGATCCACAGTCGAGCAGCCGGCAGTGTACAACCACCCTGTGTCTGCAGATCCACCTTCATAGTTTGCCCTTGTCTGGAGTGGAAGTGGAGATGGACCCCAAATCAGGGCCCAGCAAGATGAGGCCAAGTATACACACACCCATGGCATGGCTCCCTGTTAAAATGAGAAGTCATTCGATCAAGTACATTGGCTTTCTTCATTTCCCATTTGCCATCTTGCTGTCCTATAAGACACACCGATACAGGTAAGAGTAAAGCTTGAGATTCAAACTAGCGACCTTCTGATTATTGGCATAGAGGCCTATCCCTCTTAGTCACACATTGCCCCCTCCCATACAAGTTAATGAAACTAAAGTGGCTAATGGTAGTGTTTTTGGAAGGAAACTCCAGTCGAGAAGCATTAATCTCAGTTTTAATTAGCTTTTCTGCCTCCTCTGTGTGTTTGGTTCTTGTCCACCAGGGGGCCACGGTGCATCGAGTCACCGGAATTTAAACAGACGGTTCTTTCTGATCCCCCGTTGATACAGTTATCGGCCTCAATCGAACCCGAGGTCGTGGAGGCGAGAGTTCAGCGCCCCTGCTTTCCCTCCGCTGTCTTCCGGACTATTCTATTGCGAGACGACTCGCTGACTGCAGCTTGCCTCCACTGCTCAGCCTAATATGTGACAGACTGTGCCTTTCAAATTGGCTTAATACACACTAAGAAAATCTATATTACAATAGTCGTTGATTTGTGCCCTTAATAGTCTGTAATGGTTTTTTTCCATAACAGAGCCCACAGTGAAGCATGACTTTCCAATGGAATTTTCCACATGCGTTAGCCTGTTGGAGCTACACTAACAAACAGCATTTGTTGGTGCCACCGAAAAATCAATGGCATGAGTTCAGTGGCCCGTATTGGATCGATCCTGTGTGGACGGACATCGGCGATTGGCAGGTCATTTACATGACTTACAGCCCTGCTGTGGCTCTGTTTAAAGGGAGAGCTGCACTGAGAGAAACATTTTGCTTTCCATTATTTAGGCAGGAGACACAATTGATCATTTTATTCTTTTCTTAATCCCCCTCGGATTCATGTTTAAATGTCCTTTTGAAATCCCATGAATTCATGCAAGTATGAGTAAGTGCATTCTGTAATGAATGTCCTAGCTTGGTTTTCTTGTTAAATCCCGAATGAAAATCATGTTTTGAATGTTTATTAAAGAAGCGAAAGACTCAGACGTCTGAAGGGTTTCATGTGCATCTTGTTCCCTTGCTTGAAAAGAGCATCGTTTCTATGGTGACCGGACGGAGGGTTGTCATGGTAACAGTAGGCCAAACCGTCTGGTTCTCTGGAGTGAGGTATCGCGGCCGTAGCCGGAGTCTTGAACTGTTGCCCTTTTCACAGTGGTTTTCAATTACGGCACAGACGGAGGGGGCAAACAGCTTAGAGATGGGGCCAGACGAAAACAAGGGGCGCCTGATTGTGTTCGTGATGCTGGTGCCACCGAAATTGTCACGTATACAGCTCCCGTCTGACGACCAGCGATAACTGGCGATAGCTACGACTAGGGCAAGGGAATGCTTGCGCAGCAAAACCACTTCATTTTAAGTTTTACCTTAAGACTTTTAATTTGCTTCTTGAACTTCTTTTTCAGTCATCTGTCATGTGACTTTGGGTTTCCATTACGACATGAACAATGGTGTAAACAATGTCACTTCCTGTCTTTATGTATGGTAAGGGCATCTGAAAAGTAGGAGGCTGCAGGCGTTCCTTGCCTATGTACTGTAAAATCGCGGCTTGATGGGGAGCGAAAGGGAGACGTCACAACCGACGGTCCCCTCGGAGGTTAAGACCACCTGTACCCTCCACCCTATTTTTACGTGGCTGCCAGAACCAACAAAAATCCAACGAGGCACAGGAAGTCTGCGGGTCTAATCTGTTCTGTCATTAATAAACTTCATAGTCAGACTTTTGGCATTTTTGGTGGGTCAGTGTGATTGAGGGGGAGGTTTGGGATTCCATGTTGTTTTCCATGTTGCAGTCTGGTCTGACTGAAATACGTTCCCGAAGGGCGTCCAGAATCACGGGACCATTGCGACGTACCGCCACCCGCCGCATTCCCGCCGTCGGCCTATTTCCGGGCGATTAGCGTCGAGGCACGCGGCTCTAACACAATGTGCCCTCGCATTACTCCATTTATTATTGTCCTGCTGCCGAGACACCCTTCCGAGGCACTCTGCATCCCCCCTCCCCATCAACCTGCAGGCTCCCGAGCGCAAAAGACGTCCGGCGGAGACGTTCGCTGTCTTGCGGGACTGAGAATGCAGCCCGGACAGTTCAGTGCCACGAGCATGGCGGCGACGCGCCTTTGAATTTCATGGCCGCTACGAGGGAGGTGGAAGGCTCCGGAGCACCTCCTCGGTTACATAAGGAGGTGAAGTGGGGATAATGGGGGGGGTGGGGGGCTCTTTCCAAAACTGCATCTCTGCTTCCTCTCAGTGCTCATGTTGTCTGTAATAATGGAGTCACTTTGGGAAACGTTTTCTGATTTGTTTTCGTTGGAGTCGATGGCGTTTTCCACTGGCACGCCCCTCCTCTGATGTGTGGCTGTCTGTCACCAGCTTCATCCAGGAGGAGAGCAGACTGGCTGTCTGAGCCACTAGCGGGAGTGTAAGCTGGTTTTCCCAGCCCCCTGGCTGCCGACAGCCCACGCGGGGTGCCCCTTCGAGAAAGACCCGAATCCAGCTATTAGGGGGCCGTTCAGACGAATAGAAGCATTTCCTGTGAGCGGTCCAGTGTCGCTTGGCGACTTCCTGCCCAGCGGAGTTTCTCTTCTCAAAGTGCAAAACGCTGACGTCGCCAACCTTGCTGATTGCTTACGTTGCTAAACATGCTAATTGCTTAGGTTGCTAAGCCCTCTCCGAGGAATGTTTGACTTTAAAGGGCTCATTTTCTGGCTACATGCTAATTCAGCCCGTGCGACATCTCTGCTGTGTCAGTACGGGGATGTTGCACGGCGAAGCGGGCAGAATAGAGCCTGTGGATCACCATTACATCAAAGTAGTTGAACGGGACGAAAGCGGTGAAACGATATTCTGCCACGTGCTTCCCTGCGAGCTGCAAGTGCTTTCCCCACTTATTCTCTCACTCAATTGATGGCGCTCCGAGCACTCGGTTGATGAAAGGGTCGATGATTGGCTACCTTGATTAGCGCCACGTAATTAGTGGAACCGGAAGGTACCCCCTGGGGGGGCTTTAGCGTCCAGCGTTATCTGGCTCTGAAGGCTGGGCGAATCAGAGCAATACCCCTAATTAAGGCTCTTGTTAGGGTCCTCGCTGCAGGCCTTCGCCTCTACTCACGCGCTGCCTCGTCACACCCTCCATCCTCATTAACGTCGCCGGCGTCGTTACCATCGGCTTGGTTTCACATTTACGCCGGTCCTCGACTCCGTTAATGGCTGACCTCTAACCCCGCTGAAGAGCGGCGGTGAGCGGAGAGGCCGCGAGGCCGCCTCCCCCGTTAGCGCGCGGAGGCTTGTCCATAGCCCTAATTAGCACTGCCGAGGCCCGGCTATGATTCGCAGCCCCCTTGCCTGATGTCTCCTGGTGAGCTCTCGCTGGTGCTTCTGCAGCTTCTCCTGATGTTCTGAGGAGCTGCTGAGGAATAGGACGCCTCTCCCCTCTATCCCCCCCCCCCCCCCCCCCCCCCCCCCCCCCCGGCCATTCGTATCGTAACTCAGGCTGGCTAAACCGCACATCCCTTCGTTTACCGCCGCGTCGTATCCGCCCTCGTTTGCGAGTGTAACCTCGAGGATTAGTCCGCTAAGCTAAGACTTTCCGTCTAAAGGGAACAAATTATACCCTCGCCTCCGGTCTATTGCGGGGCGAACATATACTGCAAGTCATTCCGAGGTGCTAGTTTATCTAAGTGCTCGTCGCTGGACTGAGGGAGGTGAGCGGAACAGCCTGAGGAAACCTGTGAAAACACAACATCTCCTCGCACAATAGGAGAAAGGGTTGAAAACTGCCAGCCCTGGAATTGTGAGATGCCCCCTGTGCACCCTCCCTTGTAAGCACCTCTCGTCCTCAGCTGCCTGGTGCACCAGGTCAGTATCACAAGCGTTGGCTAGTTACAGAGACACAGCTATGTGCACAATTACCCAACTCCAACAAGCAGCCATCTCTGAGGAGGGGTGGCAGGTTTATGGAGATTCTAGGGAAAGCTGTCCTGCGTTGACATCCTAGTGCCACTATGGCCAATGAAGATGTTTCATCTGCATAATTTCACTCAGATTTCAGCTAAGTTAGAGAATTTGCTCATTGAAATGAGTGTGCAGATCTCAATAGGTGCATAACAATCATTATGTGTTTTTTCACAGGGCCAGACGGAATAAAGGCTAAATTCATTTATACCTTCACATGAAATGGTTGTTTTTGCTCTTAGGTGTTTTTTCAATGGAACGATTTTCTTTTCCCGTTTTTCTCATTATCATGTTTTGCGCGCTCTCTCCGTGTTCTGCTGGGTGCTCTTGTCTGGAGTGTGTTTTCAGATGGACAGTGGGCAGGGCTGCAGACTCTGTATTCAGTGAGACTCCCCCCCGTCTGATTTTAGCGAGCGCAGAGCTGGGCGAGAAGAGAGAAGTGAGGAAGAAGCTGTGCTGAAGACGTTTGACTGCCAAGCTGACCGATACGGAAGCAGAGGGCCAAACAAGCACATCTGGGTTGGAGGAAGCGGACTCCTTTGTGGTTGGAGTCGTAACCAGCAGTGGTACTTACCACCACTGAAACTATGCATTTGTATGGGCCCCCCCCACACAGGGCCCCCTGCTGGACTGTTCTTGATGGAGTCCCAAGTGGTGAATACGACCACTCAAACCACACATTTGTGGTTGGTCCCCCAGGGTCCCCCTGATGGACACTAACAGTCACTACACTAAATGTTAAATAATTGTGTTCCTTATTTAGGGGATGCTGAGGAACCATGTTCTGCTAACCAACTAGCTACCATATCTTCCAACACTACTCACTAGCTGCTTATTTATCTGAGGAGGGGTGGGGGGCAGTGTGACTTTTTTTTCCCAGAAACAAATCCCCCCTGAATGTATCACAGGTAGCAGCTGTGCCCAGGGAGCTGAAGGTCACTGATGTTTCCTAAGGGCCCTCCCAGACGGGACTTGAACCAGCAACCTTCCGATCCCAGGCACAGAGGCTTATCCCACTGAGCCCAAGTCATCTTAGGTCCTGTTCAGTTTCATAACGTCTGACGTGAGCTGTTTTTGTATCAGGTAACAGAAGGGATTCCTAAATGAAGCACTGGCTGAATGTGGCCTCTAAGCCATTGCTCCGTTTCCTGTTTCAGGTGGAGAGGAGCTGAGGGCTGTCAGCACTTGTCAGTGCACTGGGATCCCGCGGTCCTCACGGCTTATCTGCACCCGGCCAGCGTGTGCGAGTGCCTTTCCCTCCGCTAGTGACCCTCTGCTGCAGATAAAGATGTGCATTACAGCTACTTGCGGGGCAGGTCATGTAAAAGCACGGAGTCTTGGATGTTACACAGGGCTGCCCTGATAGGTATGGTATGGTTCCGGGCCCATAGCAGCAGGCCTACAGGGTAAGTGGAGTCCCTGTATGGGTAGCGGCGAGACACACCAGTTGGGGTTTGGGATCGCGACCCCATTGTACCTGCCCAAGGCATTGTCTCACTGACACCGCTCAGTTTTTCATAATTAACGATACTGGCGAGTGGAGGAGCCTGGAGGAAGGAACAGAGCCAGGCTAGGGGGGTGATGTCGGAGCCAGGCTGGGGGTGGGGGGGGTGGATGTCAGAACGGGTTGTGAGCCGTAATTGGAGATGCTGGCAGTCAGCGGTGCGGCTGGGAGAAGTTTCCGGGCTCGTTAAGAACAAGGCTGAGACGTTCGCTGCCATTTTCCTTTCAAGAGCAAAGCTTGCTGGCAGCAGACGGGACAGCTGATGACACCTAGCAGGGCACCCAGCGCCCCCCCGTGAGTCAGACCAACTGCCTCAGCTCCCTTTTCCTCTAAAGTACCACCCCTCTGGCCATGAACGGAATCCTCAGCACCACACCTTGGGCAGCTCGCCATGATGTCTACTCATTTTTCTTTACAGTTCTCGATGGAGTCCCAACTGGTGAATACCACCACTCAAACCACACATTTGTGGTTGGGCTCCTAGGGTCCCCCTGTTGGCCACAAACAGTCACTACACTAAAAAATTTATTTCAAATAAATGCGTTCCTGATTTAGGAGACTTTGAAGCAGCATGTTCTGCTAACCAGCTAGCTATCATCTTCTGACTCTACTCACCAGCTATTTATTTAGTTTTGAAGCATCACGGGGGGGGGGGGGGGGACTTTGTGGGGCCCCGGGCCCCGGAAGCAGCTGGTCTAGGCCCTCCTGTGCTCAGCAGCATTTGTTCGCCACGGCGAATGCTGGCTGGAGCCTTTGAATTTAGGTTTGTCAGATGTGCACGGCAAGTGGGGGGCCAAATTAATCCTTTGATTTAGCACGACACTCCTGGGCGCATTAATTCCCATGGACCGGAGGGGGATTTTTTTGGGGTTAGCTGCGTCATGCTTCCTCCGCCCCTAAAAGCCGACCCCCCCCGACTCCTCATGATGTACAGCCCCTCATTCCCACAGCGGACATCTGCCTCTTTCAGAGACCCCTAGTGTCCTCGCAGATAGCCCCAGACATCAACCCGACTGTGCGCGATATCCAAGCGCGTGGATCGACAGCATCTGATTGGCTGAGATCTCTCCTCCAGGATAATGAGTGTATTGTAATTCTGATTCAGTCTGCATGTTAATTACTCCTGCTTGACCAGAGGTTTAGAGGTAAAGAGAGAAAGAAAAAATATAGGGGGGGGGGCGGGGGTGTGGATATGTGGTGCATTGCTGGCAGTGTGCAGCACAGCGGGCTGGGGGTCAGTGCCCATGTCTGGAAGGTCACCAGGTCAAATCCCGTAGCTGGCAGAGTAATCATGTCAGCGTTAGGCCCTGGAGCGTGACCCCAACCCCAATTGCTCAGGGTCCGTGGCCGACCCTGCTCCCTGACCCCAAGCTTTCATCATTTCTATGTTGCTTTGGGCAAAATCATCTGACAAATAAATGTGATGTGCAGTATTTCCTCACATAGTGACTGGGGCCTTTTTTTACCTATGCTGCAGAAGGGACAGGCCTTTATTTACCTATGCTGCAGAAGGGACAGGCCTTTATTTTCCTTAGCCGCAGAAGGGACAGGCCTTTATTTGAGGCAGACTTGTATTAGAGGCAGGCCTTTATTTACCTAAGCTGCAGATGGGACAGGCATTTATTTGAGGCAGACTTGTATTAGAGGCAGGCCTTTATTTTCCTAAGCTGCAGAAGGGGCAGGCCTTTATTTGAGGCAAACTTGTATTAGAGGCATACCTTTATTTTCCTAAGCCGCAGAAGGGACAGACCTTTATTTACCTAAGCCGCAGAAGGGACAGGCCTTTATTTTCCTTAGCCGCAGAAGGGACAGGCCTTTATTTGAGGCAGACGTGTATTAGAGGCAGGCCTTTATTTACCTAAGCTGCAGATGGGACAGGCATTTATTTGAGGCAGACTTGTATTAGAGG
>JAODKL010000005.1:163844-179333 GCA_026780765.1 Petrocephalus schoutedeni | reverse complement strand
CAAATCTGCAGCAACTGCGTGATGCTATCATGTCAATATGGACCAATATCTCTGAGGAATGTTTCCAGTACCTTGTTTAATCTATGCCACGAAGGATTAAGGCAGTTCTGAAGGCAAAAGAGGGTCCAACCCGGTACTAGCAAGGTCTATCCAATAAAGTGGCCGGTGAGTGTACTTCCTAACAAACATCATATCACTGTCCCAATCCTTATGTCATCAGAGTTTCGATTTGACCTGTGTCACTGACGCAGATTAGCCTTAATATCGTAACGAGTGATGGCTACGTCCCCCTCTCAGTCTCGTGTCGTAATTGCAGCATTTGTTTTTTTATTATATTTATCACTCTTAATAGTGCCACACTCGGGAAAACCTGGAGCATAAAACATGCAAAAGCACTTTAATAGCTCTGAGCAAACATTAGCATTAATTTTGCATACACTGATTTAATTATTGTAACATTCCGTTCGTTAATTAGAAGGAATTCAGATTAAAGAGGGTAATGGCATCTTGGGTGTATGTGCCAGATCCCGGCTCTCTCCGGCAGGCCACACACATGCTCTCCCGGCCGTTTCTCAGACGCCAGTTCCTGAGATTTCCGGCGTCACCTCCTCATCGCGCCTCCTTGCTCCTCCCTTTCGCTGCGGCGGCTCCTCGTTGCTCCTCGGCGCAGCCGGATGGTGTCCGTGACGCGCTGACTGCTCCCACTAAGGGCTCTTTCTCAAACGGCCTCGGCGCGATGGTTGAAAATCTTCGCCCTTCCTCCTGACACCCGCTCGCTGTGCCGTATCGCGGCAAAATCCTGCTACCCCCGCTGTCGCCGGAAGGCCCCGCGGCATGCCACACTGCCACGGGGGGAGCGGAGCCAGTTAGGGTTAGAAGACTCGTGGGGAAAAGCCCCCCCCCCTTGTTTTGGCATAGGTTCCCTGACACTGGGGTGTGTGGGATGTCACTGGAGCTGAGCCTGTCGCTATGGAGAGGGACCTGCCTTGGGGGTCAGCGGCACTCCGGTGACGCCTTCCTGGGAATCAGACGGGCTCCCGGCACCCAGACAAGCTGCCCCAGATGGGACTAGACTATCACTCTGAAATATGTTTAAAGACCTCAGAGCTCTGTTTCCATAACACCAGCCCCTACGATGAACCGCATCCAGTCCTGCTCAGGCGTGAAGCCCCATGATGCGGAGACCTTCAGCACGGCGGGAGACACGTGTACAGAACGCTGAATTAGTGTTAGTGATTGGACCACAGGGGGGCGGGATCGCCAATCGCTTGCTTCTCATTGGTTAAAATATTGGTTTTCATTGGGCTAAACCAGCACCAGCCATTCGGAATGGAAAACATAAGAGCTCCCAAGCTCAAGACCAACCTGGAGAGTTGCGTTCCCGTGTGGCCGGGTTGGGAGGGGGCACCCCGCGATGCTGGGCGATCTGTCTCGGCTGTGTCTGGCTCTGCTCCCTGCTGACCTGTGGTGACCCCACCCAGCTGCGGACTTCTCCCAGAGCAGAGTGTCGCACGCGGACAGCCGGTGGTACACATCCCCTGCGACCTTCTGCGTCAGCCCAGTGTAGAGTAACCGCTTGGCCTTTGGCCCACCTTGTCAGGTGTCGAAGAGCCCGTGTACAAACAAGCCCTCATGTGAAAGGCAATAATCCTGCAAAAAATGCGACTTTTTCTTCAGCACTCGTTTGTTTTTAAATCCCTGTTTGCTTGTTACTATATTTCACTGCCCCCTCCCCCCAAAGTGCTACGCGACTCCATGGTAACACAAACGAGTGAGGATGAGGAAGACTGGGGGATGGCATTTTAATCGAAGTCCCAAAGAACCCGCCCTAGGTGTGGCCGCTAAAGTTGCCAATGAACCCCAGCCACACTGGGACACCTCGAACCCAGCCAGTGGCCTGCCCCCCTGGGAACCCCCCCCGCTGGTGGCCCCCCTCCTCCGGTCATCACCCCTCTGGAAGCCCCTGACCCGGTAAATGCCCCGCCAGCAGCACATGGCTCACCGAGCAGATACCTCATAAAGATCTGCAGGGGGCGGACGGCTCCTTTATTAGCAAGATGTCATTTGGCTGGATATTTTTAACCAGGACGCCTGCGGGGGCTGAATTCGCCACGTACGGCAGCTGTGATCACTGACGGGCAGACTAGCAGGTGCCACCAACATGTAATTAGTATGGGGGGGGGGGGTACTAATCAGTGGTGGGCTTCCTTCTGCAGGTGGAATCAGAGGGAAGTGTGTGTATGGGGTGAGGTCATGATCCCATGAGAGGTTCCCAGGGTGACTCTACTGAGGCCCTGTGGTGTGGGGAGGTCCTATTTTTCTGCAGAGTGACCTTGAGTGAGCTTGAGTGACTTTGCCAGATTGGGACAGTGCAGCGCTTGCTGGGAGTGGGGCTCAGCGTGGATGGTTAATGAACAGTTACCAAGCGGTCAACAGACGCCTAATTACACATGGAGCCCTGATGTTCCCGTTCCCCTCCTGGCCGGTGTGTGACAGGGAGTGACGGGGGGCGGTTACTCATTCACCTTGGCGCCGGTCCGCTCCCCGCGCTGATTCCCCTCATTACCACTAATGGCTGCCTGTCGGCTTCCCTGACCAGGGATCCAACCGGTGCAAAGTGTAGAGGCCACTGCCAGGCAGCAGAGGGCGCTGTGATGGCGGTGCGGCCTCAATGAGATGCTAGTCCATCAAAGGCCACAAACGTGCACACAATCACAGCAATTTAATGACTAACTGCAGCTTTTGGCCTTCTGGGAAGAAAATTACGTCTTTAGACGTCAGTGTACTAATAATTATAAAGATCATTGTATTAGTTTGAGGCCATGGAAACGAGACCTGCAAAGTGTGCTTGCCTCGCGTTGTGTGAGAGGGATTTCTGCAGACTGCGTACCTGTGCGCAGCTTCCGGAAATTTCCACGGGAGCCCGGAACACACCGAACCAAACGCCCATCGGTTAGTGCGGATGAGAACCTTTCACAGCCGGCGCGCGAGGCACAGTCAGATACCGCTGGTCCCCGCAGGCACCGTTTTGACCGACTGAGCATGCCGAATCAGCATGGTTGGTGAATCTGAACTCTGATTGGGCCGTGCGTCACCACCCCTAGTCGTGCCAGTGCGTTCCAATGCTAATTTTCACAATCGACAGGAGCTGATTATTCACTGGTCGTGGGCCAAGCTTCAGACCCACGGACAGGTGCTGCGCGGTGTGTTCCTGTACGCCTGGTGCTCAGGCTGGCCCTCCCGCATGACCAAATTAGGGGCGTAAATGCCAGGGAGCGTGGAACGGTAATGATCTTCTGTCCCAGTGGGAATGCTAGTCCCAGGCCAGCTGATCTGCAGGCACTGAAGGGGGGGGGGTGACACAGCCCCCCCCCTCTGCCAGGAGTGCCAATCTCCACTGTGGAGCTGCTGTTTTACCCGGGAGGGGCTTCGCTTGATCCACACTGCCTCCCTAAAGCCGGCCGAATCCAAAGCAAGCCGTGAAATCGCATCACGACAGCCTTTGGACAAACTGCCTTTTTATCACATGTTGTCATTTTAACCATATTGGGAAGGGTCATTTGATATGCTTCATGAGACCACACTCTGCCACAAGCCACTCATTCTCCTGGCCCTTTTAAGACCAGCCAGTATCAGGACCAATTAGGGGTTAACTGCCTTAGTCACACACCCCACAGTGACCTGGGATTTGAACCTGCGACCTTCTGATCACAGACACAGCACCCTAACCCGCTGAGCCACGCACCATCCCTGGGCCGTGCCTCTTTGAATAAGAAGGCTTTGCTCACACATCCACAGGGCTCCAGTCAGTAATTAGAGACATTTTCCCAAGACTGGCACACGGAATCTCACCACTTGCCTCACACACATGCGCGCTCTCTCGGCGTGCGCCTGGCCAGCGAGGAGCCCCTCGCCGCCGCGTGCTGACGTCAGCTGGATGGCATCCAGGGAAGCTTGCCAGGCCGCGCCGGGGCAGGGAGAGGCCCTTCACGCGGCCCCACCGTGACGGCACAGCCCGGCAGATCCAGCCGATTCTCGCCGTCCTCCGTGGAGCATGTTGCTTGTGTTTCACCTCCCCGGAGCTTCCGCTCTGCGTCCGGCAGGTACAACCTGCGCAGCTGTGCAGGTGCCAGAGTGCGGTATCGCTCCTGTGGAATTCCCCAAGCGGCTCTCCTTGCTCGGCGCGTCGTCAGTATATCACAGCCCCCTAATAAGTGGTGCCTGCCTCCAGCGCAGGCTCGCTGCATCTCCCAAACCACCACAGGCCAGTGCTCCACAACTGAATTTATGAATGAGAGCACTTTCACCAGACACTCACCAATTAAGGCCCCCGAGAGGCCGTCCAACACACTGCCTGATGGCATTTGTCTCCCCCCCCCACCCCCAAATCTAAACTTGATGGCTCTGTTTCTGGATGTCAGGCCTGCAGTTCGATGGGTGAGGGGGGAGACACCTCTGAGGTTAGTGTCTGGGTTCAGTGGAGATGGATCTATCCAGCATTGAGTGTGTTTGACAGATTATGACATTATTGACATTATGGCCCATTTCTAACACAAGCTGAATCAAGCTGTGTGCTGTTGGAAAACACACTCTCATAGTTTTTTGTTACCTCAGAAACTGGCATCTTCATTAAAAAGTCACTCTTATCATTTTCTCAGAGTCAGAGCAAGTACGGCAGCAACAATGAACACTAGTAAAGCGCATTTTAAAGCTGCTTTGGGACCATTTCATTAAGGAGCGAGTTATCGTTCCTGTCCACTGATGTAGCCAGTAATGGCATTAAAATGCTCCACAGCTGCCAAAAAAGAAACAACAACACAACACATGCAAAATGCATAATTTGAAATACTGCGTGTGAGTCGTTTTGTTGGTGCAGTAACCGGAGCAGCCTTTGGAGAGAGAGCTGCTGACTCGCTCGAGCTTCTCTGGCACAGGGACAGTTCATTGTCCCATCGCGGTGGGTGTTATCGTCATGTGGCTCTTACCCAGAGTTCCTGGTAGCCTCCAGCCCATCACGGGGCACTGTGTTGTGTTGTTGTTTGCCAGAAAGCCACCGAGTGCTCAGAGGCTGGCTGCTGAGCCTTTGTGATGCTGTGGAAGATCTGTAACCAGGGGCGGGGCCCTGCTCAGAAAGTCACCTCGGGTGTTTCAGAAACTTAGCGATGAACTGGAGGTAATTTAGGCTTCAGGATGGTGGAAAAATGCATTAAAATGGAAATGACTGTCCTGGACCAACAGGAGCACACAGTGAGTTTTATATCAGATTTTTCTCCTAATTGGAAGCCTGTATCTTTCCATCCTGGGTATAGAGTCTGGAATTTAAAAGCTGATTAACTGATTAACATGGGGGGGGGTGGGTTATCAAACATGGTCCCAAACCCTGTGGAGGTGCACAGTTCAGTATAAGATACTAAACCCATTCTTCCTGATGCTCGACCAGGCCAGCCCAATGCAGGTCCAGGCCTAGGCTGGGTAAGATGTTCTGGACCTGCCCTGCAAGGGGCGCTGTTGAGTCTGGTACATCCTGGATTTTGAAAACGAGGGAACAGCAATCAGAGAGCTGTCAGGCTGCTCTGGGGGTGCTCGTTGCCTTTGAGGGGGGATGCATTCATGGTTTGGAGGGGCTAAGAACCTTGTCCTTAATGAAAACGACTGGGTGTGAGGATGTCGGAAGCAGCCGGACTTTTCCGCGAGGCGAGGCCGTGGAGCGCGGTACAGCCGCCACTTCATTAGCGGTAATTACTGCGCGCGGAATGAAAACAGCTGAGGACTCTCGCAATCCGGCCAAAAGGAGGATCTCATTATGAGATTTTTTTTTCTTTTTAATTTGTTTTATTGCGGCCCGTTGAACTGCAAGTGCGATACAAACGACCTCGTTGGAGGTAATTGATTTCCAGACGGCGGCCTGCCGGAGAGCGATGGCACACGTGTGTGCACGCTTTTAACAGGAGCGGCCCTTAAACGAGGCTCCTTTAGATCGAAGGGCCTGGTCTTTTAGTACGTAGTCGATACATAGAGACACACCGTGGATCCCAGGGATGGTGTGTTCCTTGTGGAGAAGTGCTACTCTTCTCCTGACACAGATATTAACCCAATGTGAGATGTTCCTTTTTGCTCTTTTACTGCTATAACGTGAGTTTCCACGTATCTGCATGTGGTCACCAACGCTGACTGGCTTTCGGGATAATGGCAGAGCTACAGTTTCATATCCTCTATGACCGTGCTGGCAGGACCTTCAGGCGTCTCTTACGACTCATCCTGACGTCTCCGGCAGCAGGAGGCCGCGCGAGGCACCGTGTAGCACAAACTCAGGTGGACAATAATCAAGACATCTGGCAGAGACGCTGGTGCCGGCCCCCCTATCGGGGCCCGGATCAGCACCTGGGGATCTGTGAGGTGGGATCGATTGCTTAGTAATCAGTCATGCCCGGATTTAGCTGACTGCGACCTCACCATGGACTGTCATTTCCGACGGCGGTAAGAATGCTGTTAATCGGAACTAATCTTAATTTAGTTACGCTGCATAATTTATATAATGATAGGGGGAAAAAATGATTTAATCTTATGCACCTGCAAACATGTTTATTTGTAGGAACTTCTCTTGGCTTAACCTTGGGGTGGGGGGCGGGGGTGTCGCACTGCTCAGAAGCACATGTAATTGAGGCCTAAAATTCACGCCATTTCCCAGGCAGGGTCAATATGCAAAACAAAACGAATTCTGGGTAGGAAAACTTAAAGAGGACCCTCACTTTCCTACAAGGTAAGGTTGCTTTCCAGACAGCAGATTATTGAACAATGGCTCTCATCAGTCAGGCTGAGGTCTGACTACGGTGGCCCTGAGGTGCAAACACTATTTGACAAGGTTGACGTGGTTCAACGTCAAAATAATTTCCGATAATTGCAAGCGTTCAACCGTCAGTGGCACTCATGTTTACATGTTAATAAAGCATTCTTTACTAACTGTTAACAAGACGGACAGTGTGCCCATCCAATCAGTGACGATCCTTTTATTTGCTTTTGTTTTATAAATATCAGTCTGAAGATCTGTTAAGGGTGATACTAAAGAAAAGTGGCAAACACTAGAACGTTCTGCGTAGTTTTCATCTGAAGTATCACAGCCCTACACACACACTGCTGTTAGCTTGGAGGAGCTGCAGCATGTGTCAGCATAGGCAGAACAGCCAGATGTGTGGGTCTGTATATCCATCCCAGAGACACTTGGCACAGTAGCTGTGAGCTTAGCTGGCCTTGCACTGCCTATACCTTCAGTTGCTTAGAACTCCCTTGTACATATAAAGCTCCTGTTATTACAACTACGAACCTCTAGGGGTCCCCTTTGCTAGTCTCGTAGAAAGAGTTGCACATGAACTTCTAGTGTTTTCAGTAGAGTGATAAGAAAACTCTGCCTGAGCTTCACATTCAAGCAACCTGTTGGCATGCTGACCTTCGGGTTCCACAGGGGGGAAGACTGGGTCCCGCAGAACACCAGAAATTCCCTGAATGTTAACTTAGTAATTAAAAGGCCCTCTGTTTGTGGTGGGCAGGAGTCACACAGATCTCCACTAGGCCTCAGGCACAGCTGGGGAAAGTGAAAACCAAACTTCATCCTGTCATCGGACAGCAGGTGGCGTGGCGATTAGAGGTTTGATCTCTGTGCCTGGGATGTCAGAAGCAGAGCCAGAGAGGTGTGTGTGTCGTCAAGGGTATCTATGGGAATTTAAAGGGGCGCGCGGGCAGGATCATGGCGCCCGAATGCCGATGGCTGTTTACGGCCTCCTGCTATCTGCCCGTTGGGTCTCAGAGCTATTTGAGGAGCGACCTTGGTGAGCGCCCTTCGTAATTGTGCTCGGAATTATATGAATTCCGGCCCCAATATCATGCGTGGATTCGGTGTAAATACACGATGCCTCTTTTGTTGATGACTTCACACGGTGACTTTAGAGAGTTGGGCCACTCTCCCCCTGCTCTTGATGGCAGGAGTGATTGCTTTGTCATCGATCCGGCTGCCGCACTTAAACGTGGCCTCTTCAGTCATGACACTAACAGAGCCCCACAGGAGTGTGGAGGTAGGTGATTTCTATGCTTCCACCTGGCGATGGTGAGATACACTGGTGAAGTCTGCAGATCTCACTCAAGCGAAGAATCTTCGAATGTAAGTGGCTGATATCTGTCATGGCTGGTAGCCAAAGCTACCAGCGTAGCTGCGATTAGGACCCTCTTTATCCTCTTTATCCTTTGCAGCCAATAGGAGCGCCATAGCAGCTAACACTTGCAGCCAATAGGAGCGCCATAGCAGCTAACACGTGCAGCCAATGGGAGCGCCGTAGCAGCTAACACGTGCAGCCAATAGGAGCGCCATAGCAGCTAACACGTGCAGCCAATGGGAGCGCCATAGCAGCTAACACGTGCAGCCAATGGGAGTACTACCAAGGCTAATTGCCAGTGGGATCGCTGCGGTGACTAATACGCACAGCTAGTGGGAGGGCTACAGCGGTTAATATGTGTTGCCAATGGGATCACTACGGTGGCTAAGGCATATAGCTACTGGGAGAAGCTACAGTGGCTAAGGCATGCAGACAATGGGATTGCTATGGCAGCTAACATGTGCAGCCAATGGGAACGCTCTGTCAGCTAGCACACATAGCTAATGGAAGCAATGTGTGCTTATTGTGCAGCCAATGGCAGAAGTGGGATGGTGTAGTCAGGGCTGTTTTTGGGGGAGGGACCGTGAGGGGCACGGATGCCTAGACCAGCTCGTGTCCAATAAAAAGGAATCCGGCACTGGCCATCAGTCTCCATCTGCAGACCCTGGAGATAAATGATAGCTGGAGGACTTTAGGGCGGCAGATAATGAACTAACAAAAGACATTGATAAAACTGCTTAATTAAAGGTCTATCAATAATTAAAACCGTCCGTCACAGTTCATGAATATTTCAAATAAACCTTGGCCAATCTGCTTCTCATTCCCCTCTCCCTCTCTGTTTATTTAATGGCTAATATAATTAATCAGAGTTTACTCCGTCTCTGCCCAGCCGACAGACCACTGCTGTCCTTTTGGGTTTCCCCAGGGGTGGGGGTCTCCGCCCTGGCACGTTCGAGGACAAGACACCGGGTGGTGGTGGGGGGGGCTGTAGACTGAACGGGAAGAGCGTGTTTTGTCAGGACGCACTGGTAGATGCGCTGCTGGACGGCGGTGATGCTGGTGGGACCGGACCTCGGTGGGACCGGATCTCAGCAAGACCGGACCTCAGCGGGACCGGACCTTAACGGGACCGGACCTCAGCAAGACCGGACCTCGGCGGGACCGGACCTCGGCGGGACCGGATCTCAGCAAAACCGGACCTCGGCGGGACCGGACCTCAGCAAGACGGGACCTCAGCAAGACCGGACCTCGGCGGGACCGGACCTCGGCAAGACCGGACCTCAGCAAGACCAGACCTCGGCGGGACCGGACCTCGGCAAGACCAGACCTCAGCAAGACCATTAGTGGGACCGGACCTCGGCGAGACCGGACCTTGGCGGGACCGGACCTCGGCAAGACCAGACCTCAGCAAGACCATTAGTGGGACCGGACCTCGGCGGGACCGGACCTCGGCGAGACCATTAGTGGGACCGGACCTCGGCAAGACCGGCGGACCGGACCTCGGGGGAGTGAATGAAGTCTGCAGCACCTGCAGCTCGGTGATCAGTCTACATGTAGGGGCAGAGTTAGCACAGAGGCTTATTCTGAGAAGCTACGCAAAGGAATTACCCAAGGGTATGAAGGGTTAGAGTTAGGCCAGCGACGACGGAAGCAAAAATACAGTGGAATACAGGCAGGAAACCCCAAACTAAACATGCCGGGCTGAAGGGCGCCTCATTCATAGCTGGCGATGATGGCGTGGACTCCATGAGACACTGCCATTCAGGTTTAACCGTAATTCCTGGCCGTCTGTGACATTCCAGCCAGCGTGCCCAGCCCCCGAGCGGGACACTGGCATGGGGGGTGATGAGGTTGTGCCACCCCAACAGCGGTCCGATCTGGTCCAGTTCGGCTCATTATGTTTATCGCAGCAGAAATGAATGATCCCCTCGTATCAAAAGTCATTGCGTGGTATTAACAATGTGTGCAGATTTACCCTGAGCGTGTGTGATAAATGTGATAAAATCTGTATTTTCTTAGTTTTTCTTTTGGTCCCCACAAAGGAGAAACTCAGTTTTATAGAAATCTGTGAAAATGCTCAATGTCCTGCATTTTGTTTGCTTACTCATGGTTAAGGTTAGGGCTGGGTAGGGGTTAAGGGTGTCATGATTAGGAATAGGGGTTTTCCCATATAAATGATTGGACGGTCCACATGTAGATGGGTACGTGAGTCTGTGTGTGGGCCATGGCTGGCCCCTGTTCTTGGCCCCAGTTGTTGCCACAGGCTTGGCCAACTTGGGTTGCTACCACTTGTTGAAAATTCAGTCATGGAGAAGCAGAGTATGGGATGTAGCTGAAAATGGAGATCCCTGTCAGAAAGGAGGAAAAGGGCCACCAGGATCGGGGGGGGGGGCACTCTGGACGTCCATTACCGTCCAGTCATTTAGTTATTTTTCTCTGAGGTGCCGAGATCCTCTCCGGAATTTTCCATTAGTCTATCTGGACCCTCAGGAGAAGTAAACAAGGCGATTAGCCCCCACTTACATAAGAGTTTGATTTCAGCCAAGGGAAAGTTGTTCTCATCGTGATTGTGTTTACCACTGTTATCAGAATGACGGTGTGTCACAACACTGTCATTATCCGAGATCCACATTCTCCACCTGCTACTCTCCAGATGTAGGTAACACTTTCACTCTAATGATTGTTTTTTTGTCTTTAAAGTAAAATTAGGGAAGCACTTTTCCACTTTTAAGTCAGGGATCGCCGCCCTGGTGGTGAAGGCTGGGGGTGCAGCAATGTCTGTGGCACAGCCTATCCCTATACTTGCAATAAATACCCAACATAAAGGTTCGCAGTTCAGATCTCGAAGGGCACCCTGCTGATGCACCTTTGAGGCAGGTAGTAGCTTCCAGTGAAATCCAGCTGTGTGAAGTGGTAAAATTAAGCACAGAACTTTGACCGCATCAGATCTTCATAGTGCTGCTCTAAGCCCTGCCCTCACAGTCCTGGGTGAAGCCCCACCCACAGCCCGCCTATAGATGCCCCCTACCACAGTGACCCACTGGTGCTTAGCAGATGACACCCAGTGCGTCTATTCTAGGGCAGGGAATGAGTCGCCAAGATTATTTTTTTTTTTGGGGGGGGGGGTGTGATGAGTCAGGGGGCGGGGCCTACCATTCACTCGGCTGATGGGGGGGTATGGGGGCAGCAGGAGGAACAGCACAATGTGATTTTCACCGCCGTGTCGTTGCGGGATGCTGGTGTCATGGTAACGGCTGCTTCCCACCGGCAGGCCAGATGTGTGCGGTTTTACGGCAGATGTACAGTCAGGCTGGGTGGGCAGGCTGGGAACTGGCCGCCATCAGGAGACAGGGAATTGGACAGTGCATTAATAAAACTGTGTGAGAATCAGCTGTGCCCTGTGTTTTACAGGCTGTTTGGGTAAGGTTTGTTGTGGAAAAGCCTCCCCAGCTTTATGCCTGAGATAGAGAGAGCAGCAGAAGGAGAGGAAGTCACCTCTCCATTGTTCCCAGCGTAGGCTGGTGGTCGATTAATACAGTCTGACGCCGTGCACAGACCCTCCGATCTGATAGGGCAGGTCTGTTTTCCTGACCTTATCCTCCCTGATGGACATCGGGAGAGAAACGATCGACTGGCTGCCTGAATCCAGTTATGAAAAATCGGAAAAGAGCTGCATCTGACAGCGTCCGATAAGGCTGAGGACACAGGGACGGGGCAGGGGACGGCGTTCCTGCAGGGAATTCTGCGTCTGCCGGATAGAGAGGGAGCAGAGGAATGCGGAGGCCAGGCTAAGCGGCTTGGCATCGCTCCCTCCTTTGCTGACGTCTCCGGGACCAGCGGTTTATAAACGTGTCGCTCTTTAAATCCCGTTATTGTTTTTCGCTCTCCTCGCTGATTCAGACTCGCTGCCGATTGGTCAGAGCGGGATCGATCTCACGTCTCGGCGCGGAGGCGGTCGAGGGCGTACCAGCCCCGTGCAGAACACAGGCCCCGGGCGCAGATGCAGTAGAAACAGTGCCCCCTGAAAGCGAGGCCCCACCGCCCTCATGCTCAGACCCCCACTTTCGAACCCGAGTCACAGCAGCAGTTACTGTGGAGAGATGCCAGCTCTCTCTGCCCACACACACACACACACACCAGCGGGGGCCCTCTGGGTGTTTATTGTTTCCTTTTCACACACACACAGGAACACACACAGACACACTGACATGGGAACAGAAAACAGACAAAGACAAACACATAGATACACAGACTAACGCAGAAACACACGGATACAGGAACACACACACACACACACACACACAGAAGGGCCAGGCTCATCCGTTTGGCCTGCAGGTGTGAAGATCCAGCACAAGCACCATGCGGTGCTCAGGACGAGGATGCAGCAAGAACAGCCCCCGGCCTCAGGGTCCTGGGTTGTTGTCCCCACGCTGTGGGGTTATCTGGCTCTGTGGATGCCTTACACCCCCCACCCCTGAAGGGTGGAAGAGGAGAACTGAGCATGTGATGTACTGGGCTGGGACAAACCATTTTAAAAAGCGGGGGGTTGCTCAGCGGGATTGGACGGTCAACGCTGCTTTCTCAAGTAATGTATGGATAAAAGTGTCTGCTAAATAAATAAAATGTAAAAAATGCTAAAAACTTACCCCAAAATCCCTAAGCCTAAATCACGTTCCTCGCCAAGGCCGCAGTCCTGCATTCCCACTGAATTCCACCCTGTCTGACACACGGTGAGGTTAGGGATGGGGGTCTCTGTCCCTGTGGCTCTGCTGGTCTCTGGCTCTGCTGTTAGAACCAGCGCACTTGCTGGTGTCATGCAGCCGATGTCGTGCATGACAATTTATGCGTGTCAGGCTTAACTGGAGCTCAGACGGAGAACAATACCCCCACCCCCCAGGTCGATCCCCAGGAGTGGCTCTGTGAGGCTGCTGTCTGGATCGAGGCTCATGGGCCTCACACATTATCATCTGGGGTGGGGTCTGGTTACAGATGCCCCACTGCCTCCTGGGTTTCTGTTTAAATTTCGTTTCCTGACAATGTAGCACTTTGAACTGGATTCAACTGGCGAAATGGTAAAGAGTGAAAATGTCAGTCACGCGGCCACGGCTCCTACCTCAGACGTGGCCAAACACACTCAGGCAAACATGACATGTCAAGCGGTAGGGGCTATTAGAGATTGGTGCTTACAGTCAGTTGGGCAGTACTTCCTGTCGCTTCAACCAATGGGGTTCTGCCTCTCATCTGATTGTGTACTCTGGGCAACTCCTGTCCCTATTTTATTCGACTTGATTTCTTTGTTTTGTGGTTCTCAGTCTTCCTCACCCCGCCTTCCCCGTGTTCCAGCCTCCCACCACAGTATTGAACACTTTCAGCAGTGCGCTCTAGACAATCGACGTGCAGTCTGTCAAACTGATATGCACGGTACTCGGTACTGCTTGGAGCTGTGGTGCATGGAGAAATTTCTCTCGATAGTGGTGGTGGACTCCTCACAGGGCCACCCAGCCTAATCGCCGTCCCTCTGCGGGCGGGGGGGGGGGGGGGGGGTTGGGGGGTTGCAGTTTATGTGGCGCTATGAGGCCCTCAGAAGATAGGGCGGGGCTTTAGCAGGGTGGAGCCTAACAGCAGAATAGGGTCTTAGTGTCCGCTGGCTATGCTGATTATAGTGAGTTACAGACTGTAATACCAGCCAGGCTCATGGCAGGTAAACATACACAGTAACCTCATTCCCTGAGGGCTTTTGAGTTTTGCTCTGATCCGGAAATTCTTGGATCAAGCCCAGGTGTCTTTGGTGGCTTTTGGTGATGGTCCCTCCTGGTTGTGGCGGTTTTTAGGGAGAAGATTCCACAATTTCAGCGGTGGGCATGACCACTGCATGCACCCATGTTATCATGGGAATAATGTGTTTTATTCAGCCTTCTCTGACCTTTTAGCACTGTGTGAAATCAAGCTTTATTTGCCAGTTGCATAGAGGTGAGTGTGAAACTTGTGAGCCCAGGATCGGGCCCTTTAGCCAAAATCCCTAGGGCATTTTTAATGGTTTTAGAGCCTCCATCAGCAATGGGAATGTTTATACTGACCGCCTTCCCATCAGAGGCACAGAGGAACTCGTTGAGCCACACAGCGCCCCCCCTCAGGCTGGTATTGGTATTACATAGCATAAGTGTACAGCACACTGCACCCAGGGCGTAGAATGTGAGGGAATGTGTGCATCTATGCTGCCGAATTGCTGCACTTACTGGATGGCACCCTGGAGGGAGGGCCAGGAAATGTGGATTTTCATACTGTCTGCTACACTCTGCCGCACATTAGCTTCTGCAAGTGAGGATTTAACCCCGTGTTCTCCGGAGCTGAATTCATGCAGCCTTTAAAACGAGCTTTTTCTCAGTCTTATAAAATTTCTAAAAGTACATTTTCTCTCCTGGTCAGGACTGGGAGCAGGGGAGCGCAGCCCCAGCAGATAACAGTGAAGGTCACGCTGGCGCCCGCCTGCTCGCCTGTGACCCGTCTTGTCCGCCTCATGGTCCGGGCCCTCCGTATGTCTGCATGCATGTGAGCGACTTTTGGAGATCAGACCACTTGAACATAGACTTTGCGTTGGAGATTTACCACTTAAAAATAACCTTAAAAAAACACCAGATGGGGCAGGATTTTACATTCCCATCTGTAGATACATACTGCTTTTTCAATTTATCATCACTTTATTATTATTATCAAGTGTTGTGGGTGATTTGGATGTACTGCAATGTTTTTCTTGCCTGTGGATTTGCCTCTCTGGTTTAAATTCATTACGTTGTAAAAAAGAAATGCCAGCTGATGTCACCAAAGATTAATATTAACAATGGAGGTCTCCAGTCCGGTTTGGAGACCTTCTAAAGGTTGGGTGTTACTCAGGTTATCGGGACCCAGAACCCATCCATTATTTAAAAGGACACAAGGTGGCGCAGCGGTTAAAGCATCAGTAAGAGTGTAAAGTGTGAAGGTGTCTTGTCTACCTGCCATGTCCTGAATTAGAGCAGCTTCATGCTGGGGGGCGGGGGGGTTCACACAGACTTTTACCTTGCCCTCCCCCACTATCAGAGCTCTGGGCATCTGCCACTTCAATTAACAGCCCCTGTCACCTCAGAGCCGGGCAGCACATAGCCAGTCCTGCTGGGGAGGGCAAGCTACTTCCCAGCATGCTCTTGGGCAGGAAAGCCCCCCTCAGCTAATGGCATTCCTAGTTGGGGACTGGAGAGTGTCCCTCCTTGTTCTAGGGCTGGCCAGAACTCCAATGGCACCATGGCTGGGGATTAAGGAATAAGTGGGGGTGGGGCAGCAGGGGGCAGGGCAGCAGGGGGCGCGGCAG
>JAODKL010000005.1:151271-161628 GCA_026780765.1 Petrocephalus schoutedeni | reverse complement strand
CCTTGCAGTCCTTTCCTGTGCAGGGTTCTAGCGATTTTCTTCTTTGAGACCACAATTCCCGACTTCCTGGCTACGCCATTCACTAGCGTCTTGGCAGTTGTTCTGGGGTCTTTAGACACATCTCTCACTAGTTTTGTTTCCAGAGTCTTTGAAATCTTTCGCTTCCTACCCCTGCCAGGCTTGTTCTGTACTGTGTAGCTTAATTTCTTGATGATACTTAACACTCCACTTCTTGACACTTAGAAATGCTGCGATAACTTTGTACATCCACCTCCTGCTTTGTGAGCATCAACAATTCTGTTTCTCGAGTCTAAACTAATTTCTTTTGTTTTTGGCATGATGCTTTCTCAGGCGACAGCTCAGTCCCTTGCTGCTGCAAACCCTCTTCCACTTAACTGTGTGTTAATTGGACCATAACCCTCAGGTGTAACTTTACAAGCATTGCGAAGTTAAACCACATCATTGCACAGCGGTGGTTTGTACTATGGCGCAATAAAAAGGTCAGTTATTCAGGGAGCTAATTATATTGACCCTGGTCATTTTTCATTTTTTTTCTGAAATAATTCTGTTATTGTGTGCAAATGGAAATACTTTGCGCTTCTTAAAGAAAACGACTTATGTTTAGAAATGCCATGTTTAAAATCCCTTGCTCTGTTAAAAAAGCTCTTGGAAGAATTTTGAGAAAAACTTTTAATTTCACAGCGGTGCTAATAATTCAGCCCTCATCTGTAAGACCTTCACAGAGTATTCATAATGCATGATGCACATAAGTATAATGTGTTACGCCTTTTCATGCATATTTATAGCCATGTTTATAATACTTAATGAATGTGTTAAAATGAATTATAAGAACGGTTCTTAGGCTTTATGAATATGGGCTTCGTAGAAAGTGTTACCATTACTAGTATTTTACTGGATGACTTTTACTTAAGTAGCATTTTGATACTTTGTCCCACAGAGGACAGTAGTAAACAGGAAACATGGGCATTATGGAAAAATTCGATTTTTGTTTTAATGTCTAGGATTTTATTTGCTGCTAATGTTGAACTGAGAATTATTTTACTGAAACTTAACTAACTGTCACCAAAAAACAGTATTTTCTTTGGTGTCTAACTGAACCCATGGTTCTTGAATTCAGAAAAAAGATAAAGATGAACAGTGAAATGTGACTTTGTGATGTAAAAAGAAAGAAAAACCACAAAGAAAGTAATTATAGGCCATTTTGTCTCTTTCTTCACTGGTAGGGGGGGGGGTTAAAGAAATTCCCGAACTTGCAATTTCGGCAATTTGTGCTAATTTTCTGCAGAAAAGCACGTGGAGCTCCACAAGTTACGTCGCAAATTTTGAAAAAGGGACGTTGCAAAATCATTTTTGGAAGCAATAAGCACAAAATTAACTGAGCGAAACTCAGAGAGAGCGGGAGATGCTTCCCAGTCCAGTAACACGGGCCACATGAACCGGCCTGCAAACCCAGCTCTATGACATGGGGGCCCAGGTCCCATGAAAGGCCTCTTTTGTGAGCCAGGCCTGACCTGTCAGACCCTCATATGTCCAGCCCCCCCACTCCGAGGAGCCCCCTTTTTCATACATGTTCTTCACGATGAGCTCAGTTTGTGGTGGCAATATGGGGACTGCTTCCTTCACACTGTGGGAACTATTTAATAACTGTTTCCATTTTCATAACCATAACATATTCATAAATTAATAATAATAACTGGAGCAAATGTATTTGTCATGGGGAATTAGGATCGCTGGCAGCTGATTGGCTGAGCACCCTGCCCTTTATGTGAGCGGAGAGAGAAGTCCTACATGAATATTAATGACAGCGTACATAAGGACCATGGTATTTTCTTGATAAGCATGGCTTTTATCAGAGCAGAGATAGGATGACCTGTCCACATCAGTGCCTACCTTGACCAATAGGTGGTGTGATGGTCAAGGAATATACCCTAAAAATGGCAGAAAGGGGCCTTGTATTGCCTTCACGTGAAGCTGAATTTGCTCTGCGATAGCTCTAATTTAGCCACATTAAGGCATTAGTTAGCCACCTAAGTATAAACCTGACTGATTGCCAAGACGATGGGGATGCAGCTGCCTGTCAATGTCGTCTGAGGGAGAGCTGAAGGAGATCTGACATCTCCAGTAGATGAGAGCTCCTGGTCTCGGCGTCTCTGCCGGGGACGGCTGATTGTGTTCAGATGCACACTGTGGATTCCCCGGGCAGGAAGAGCAGCTCACAGCTGCACCTCACCTGCGAGGCATTAAGGAGCATGTGGGCGACGTGATGTCCATTACAATCATGACGGCTGACATCAACCCGGCTCCACATGAACTTCCAGAACCCCCAGAAGTGTTGCCGCCGGCCCACCCCCCTCCCCCGATAATTGCAGAACAATAGAGTGGATTGGTGTCAAAATCGATCCAGATGAGCACGGTGCCTGTTGGTCCGGTTTTTGCCCCAACCATGCAGAACTTCCCGGGGCTCTGCTGTCCTCTGTCCCAGAAACATGATGGGGTGGGCTCTGTTCCTTCTGTCAGCTCTGCTAGGACCCTGCCTGGCGCGTTACTGGCCCCAGCGCTGTTGGCCGGCGTAAGTGTGTGCAGGCGGGGGAGGGAGGGGGGGTGTAGGCACTCCAGAACAACAGAATGACAACAGGGCCATCTGTTCAGTAGGCTGAGAGAGGAGAGGCTGCTGTTAGCTGGCACTGATGCAGGCCTCTGGCTCTAATAACCCCAGTGGAGTAATACTCTAAATAATGTAAGAGTATAATACTCTTGATAATCCCAGTAATGTCATACTCTAAATAATGTAAGAGTATAATACTCCTGATAACCCGAGTGGCATTATACTCTAAACAATTTAAGAGTGTTGTACTCCTGATAATCCCAGTGGTGTTATATTCTAAATAATCTCTTGCATATAATACTCTTGATAATTCCAGTGGCGCTTTACTCTAAATAATCTAAGAATATAATACTCTTGATAATCCTAGTTGAGTTATACTCTAAATACTCTCTAGAGTATTATATTCTCGACAATCCCAGTGGCGTTACGCTCCATTTCCTAATGGCAGTCTAGAGAAACAACATTAATGATACACCTGTGTGGAAACGCCCCACGTTATCTGAGGTGTGTTTGGACAATCCCCCCCCACAAGTCAAAGTGTTGGTGCACAAGAGCTGGGCTTCAGAGGAAGATGGAAATAATGTGGGTGGGAACAATGCAGCATTCTTGCAACGGCGGCACTCAGAAAGGCCTCCAATCAGACGCTGATAAATAATCTTTTAAATTCCCAGACAGCTGAGCGGAGGAGAATTACATGCGTTCATCAAGGCTGGAGATAATCAGAGGCTGCCAACTCCAGCCCCTCAGGGACGGCGTCTGCTCCAAGCTGGCGTCCCGGGACACTTCAGTGACATAGAGAAAGCTCGGGAACATCAGCTGGGTCCGCCTCCCACCACTACGGATCAGAGCCACTCAGCATCAGTCTTCCTCCACCTTTGTTCCTGTAAGAGCCCCTTCAGATGTTGCTGGCCAGAGTGCAGTTTGGGTCCGAGTTGCCATCATGTTCCCTAATTAACGCCGTGCTTCAGACAGCGTGTGCCAGGTTTTCAGGAACACCAATCATACCGGCCCACGGCCAGAGCATGCTGGCGAGGCCTGACACAGGAGAAGCACACAGGCCCAGCCAATCAGCCCCGCCTTTACTATTTCTGCAAGCTTTACCTCCCCTTTTTCCCCTGCCTCCTCTCCACCCTCTTCACCTCCCCATTTATACTACCTCTCCTCCTCCTCTTCACCTCTTCATTTCCCTTGCTTTCCTAACCTTCTGTCCTGCATATTTACCTCCCTGCTTCCCCTACCTCTTCTCCTCCCCATTTTCCTTGGCTCCTCCCCCTTCACCTCCCTGCTTCCCCTAACTCTTCTCCTCCCTCATCACCTCCCCATTTCCCTTGGCTCCTCCCCCTTCACCTCCATCTTTCCTCTGCCTTGCTCCCCACTTCCTTTGCCTCCCCTGGCCCCTTCCCCCTCCTACACATTCTCCTCCCTCTTCACCTCCTTTTTGCCTCCACTGAGCGCGATGAGCCTCCCTTTCAGCAGCAGTACGTACTGGCCCTGTATCTTAACCTGTCCCCAAAGACCATGCTGTGCTCCCCCTGCACTTAGCCTTAACAGCAGTGGATTAAGAAGAAGAAAACACTATGAGCGACTGTGTTTGCTTGCAGTACAGTAACCACATATTGTGGCATCATACATTAAAATCAAACTGCAGTGGGGGGGGGGGGAGATTTCCTGCATTTAGCACAAAGCGGATGAGAGGAACAGACAGCCCAGCTGGCTTCCTGTTGCCATAGATGCTGGAAGCAGACACATGCTTCAGGAGACACGTGTAGTCCAGAGTGTCAGCTGACATGGACAGGAACAGTAATGCTGGAGGCATTGATCTGTGTTTCCCAAACAATGTGATTCACGGTGGAGCCTAATTACAGACACAGAGAGGGGCGTATCACTCCTCTGAACATATAGTCCCTATAACTGCCACATCCTGTGTTCGAGTAGCACAGGAATAACTGAGCTGAAGGTACGGCTTGGTTTGTGATTTACTTGTCAGAACAAATGATCCATGATGCAATGTATCCTTCAAGGCACAAGGGGGTGTAGCATAACAGCTCTTCTCAAGCTTGCGTTGACCCTAAAGGGGTACAGGACTAAAGCAGAACAAAGGATGCAGAAAAACATGCCCCCTGTTGGACGGCAGAGACAACAAACTGTCACGCTGTACCTCCTATGGCAGCACTTAATATGGGCAGTAAAGCCGACACTTACTAATTAACCCATCAAGCGAATGTCATGGATGCCGACGGAGGGCCCCATGCAGGTTGCAGCCCTTCGGCCAGAGCAGGTGGTTTATTTCCCCCTCTCCCTGTGTAACGGCCAGAGGCACCCGGGCTTCCTGCCTTCTAACAGGCAGCCAGAGCTGGGACATTTTCAGCCCGGAAGAGGCAAGGCGTTGCGTTATTCCGGGTGGCTATCGCGACATTGTCCCACTGCATGTCAATAACCTCCAGGAATGAGTCTTTTGGGCTCATCGCGGGGAAACCGTGCGGTGCTGATTTCCTTCTGAAAGCTTCTGACAGGTTTTTTTATGGAAATGGAGCAGGCAGGCATCTCAGAGCCTCAGGGTCAGACCCACTCTCCGCCTGAATGCCTCCGGCGTTACCGTGACATCCTTCGGCTCGCTGTGGTCTGTCCTGGCAGGAGGGACACCCGGGGCCTAATCCGAGTCCATGACAGCGGAGTCCCAGCAGCTGGGCCGATCGGACCAGCCTGCCAGCTGCACATTTGGACTGGAAAGATTCTCATATAAAGCCTCCGGTGCCGGTGGGCCTGAAACAGCACTGATCCCCTCATTTCTTTATGCTCTGAGCTGATGGGGGCCGTCGGGACCATTCCACGGAGGGGGGGGGAATGCCGTGGCGCTGAAGAGGGTGGCAGGCGATTTTCCGAAATATGAGAAACAGCGCAAGCCCGCCAGCTGTTTCCAGTTTAATACAGGAACAAAATGAACAAACGGACACGCAGCGTGCTGTCCGAACCTCCCACAGCAATGATAGCAATGAAGCCTGCCCCTCCCGAGCCTGCCCCCCAAGCCTGCCCCCCAAGCCTGCCCGCTGTCACCGAGCGCCAGCCTACCTGTGATGGAACCTGGGTCTGCTGATCACACAGTGTCCGTAATGAAAAGGAGATATAGACAACAAACAGCAATAACTACTGACTACCAGCTTAACTCCACAGGGTCCAAACTTGGGGTGGGGGGGTTGTGGTGGTGAATATTTATTGGACTGGGCTCACAGAGCAGAGTCGTGCTGGCTGAGATGGCGGGGGGTCCTGTTTATTCTCCGATATGAGTGATTCATCAGTGGATGTCCCACGTAACTCATGAGCGGCATTATCTCCCTGACATATGGTCCGCGGTGTTTAATCGGCTCCATGCTGCACTTTACCCTGATGGGGGCGCTCTTTCGGGGGACTGAGGTCCTCTCTTCCTCCATCTTAATGATCGACCTCCTCATCACCTGGTCCTCATCAGTATTGGCTTGATTGCTCAGACCCCGATCTCTTCCCCTGAAACTGTGCCCCGGGCCACCGCGGGCATTTTTCACTTTCCCATCATGCATTTCTGTGGCCCCCGCCAGCAGTCCCCCCGGGGGGAACCGCTGTCCCGCTCTGGAGTGCTATTGTTCATTCTTTACGCGTGCAAACGCCATGTCAGCCAAAAAGACCACAAGGCTCCCTCTCTTTTCAGTTTCCGCTCACGTCGGGCCCGGCAGAATGGCGGTAAAATAAGCCTTTTTAGCGGCGGACTCTCCGCAGGTATTTCTGGAAGATTCTGACGCCTCTGACCTTAGTCTGCCTGCTACAGCTGGAATTGATTTATTCAACTGTTAGACTTCTGTGGCAAGATAAGCCGGCCGCGTTTTTCTCTACTTCTCAAAGCAGAACTTCTGACTTTGTTGTATCTGCCTGGAGATTAATAGACCATGAGTTACCATAAGTAAACGCGATAAGTGCCGTGTTCAGTTCCCACGTGTTGTGCTTTTTGCGGAGGGTTGCGGCGCGGATTGGTCTGTGGGGGACTTGGCCGTCCTTACGGGGATGCAGTAGTGGGCCAGCGGGCGTCCAGAAGCGCCATCTGTCTCTTAAAGGTGCCCGTCTCCAGATGCTGCCGCTAAATATGGCTTCTGCTAAATGCGTACATCACTCAGTGTGGCTATCGCTTAACGTCATCACCCTGCAGCTATTGCGTAATGTCGTCACCCTATGGCTATTGCTTAAGGTCGTTGCTCTGTGTGTGTATCGCTTAATGACGTCGATCAGTGGCTATTGCTTAACGTCATTATTCAGTGTGGCTATTGCTTAACGTCATTATTCAGTGTGGCTATCGCTTAATGTCATCACTCAGTGTGGCTGTTGCTTAATGTCCTTGCCCTATGGCTATCACTTAATGTCATTGCTCAGTGTGGCATCACTTAATGTCATCACCCTGCAGTTTTCGCTTAACGTTACCACTCTGGGGCTATCGCTTAATGTTGGCACTCACTGGCTATCACTTAATGGCAATGGCTTAACGTAGTTATCTGTGGCTATTGCTCAACATTATCACTGTGCAGCTATCACTTAACGTCATTGCTTTGTGGCTACCTCTTAATGTCATTGCTCTGTGGCAATCACTTAACATTGTTTCTCAGTATCATTGCTTTGTGGCTATCACTTAATTTCATCACACACCTTGGCTATCACTTAACATCATTGCTCTGTGGCTATTGCCTAGCATTGTTGCTTTGTGGCTATCACTTAATATCATTGCTCAGTGTGGCTATTACTTAAAATCGTGACTCTGCAGCTATCACTTAATGCCATTGCTCTGTGGCTATTGCTTAACGTCATTGCTCTTAATGGCGATAGCTTAACGTCATCACTCTGTGGTTATTGCTTAATGACATCACTTAACATTGATGCTCAGTGTGACAAACACCTAACATCATCACTCTGCTATTATCACTTATCATGCTTAGCATGGTCACTATATGGCTATCGCATAATGTTATCACTCCACAACTGTGTTTCTACTGAAGCACCGGATGGTAACAAAACAGTTCTACAAATGGCAGCCTCGACCTAAAGCTTTGATTAGTAGATCACTCTTACAGGGAGTATTAAGGCATTTGGTCTTGGAGGGTACTCTGACTAACTTCTGTCAATAATGTTTTAATGGCGTGAAATCCACCGTTTCGGGTGGAAGAATAAGTGATCTGTGCCCCTGGATGTGAGTGACTGCCCTGGGGCGGGCAGGGATGGCCCCAACTGTGGTCTTAACTGAAAGTTCTGCCTCAGATGCTGAGCATCTGGACATCTGCTGACATCTCTGACATTAAGCAACTCCATGCAGCGCAGGGGGGCAGGGGTGCACTTTAATAAAACATATTACAGTGTGTGCTAGATGATGTCTGCATAGCAGGGCCAGGTAAATGGGTTTCTCATACATAGCCCTCATGGCTGCCTCTCTTTCTCTCTCCGTCTCACACGCAGCCCGCTCGCTTCTCCAAACGTAGAGGTCTCCATCCATCTGAGGTGCTCTCCCTCTGAGCGCAGGATCAGCAGCCTTGGCTTCGCAGCGCGTCCGCCCTGTTCCACCTGTCCCACATCCGCAGGCTGATTCTCACCTCTCATGCCAGGTGAGACCGCAATGTCAGTGCATCGCTCTTGACTGGGACCCGGAAAAGCCCGCTAGCCCCCTTCCTCTCAGGAGCCCCAGTCACACGCAACATCGCCTCGCAAGCATGTTACCAAAATCCCGGGGTCGCTTGCTGACTAGCGATTTTTCAGCGAAACCCAACACATCTCTCTGATCTTACGTGCCTCCGGGGTCCCACTCTGTCCCACGACTGCCTCACTGACAGGGTTTTACTATCCAAAAAGCTAATTGCTTCCTTTTTTTTTTTTTTACCAGAGCGACTGTTTCACTTACATGTTTTTCCATGCCGAGCCCTAGCCTCGGCTCGTTAGTTTGCTGCTCACTTACGAGCTCCTACGCCACACATACCCCTGGCATGCAGTAAACAACAGCAGTAAAATGTAAAGCATTAATATTTAATACTGTGTGTGCAGCCTTTCGCTGGCGCGATCACATTACACGAATTTCTAAACCTGGTCTATAAACACCAGAACAAGATGTGAAAAATAAAATGCTTAATAAAATGTGTAATTATATATGCTGCTGGATTCACATAAATGATTTTATTTACGTCATTATTATAGACTTACATATAATGTGTATAGTTTTCAAGTTGATTGCATATTTTCTAATAAATCGCAGACTGTGAGCAGTTATAAAAAGCATCCTATTATATCGGATTTTTCCGCCGAGGCAAATAAGTTCATTTATATGCGTCTGTAGAAACAGGGACACTGAGGATTTTACTGAACGGCGATTAAACCGGCTGGTAAAAAAAAAAAAACGTCGATTGTATTTTAAAATCTTGGGAAATGTGGAGTGTCCCCGTTTCGTTCGTGGAAGCTGCAGGACGCTGATGTCTTTGTGAGAAAAAGGACACCGGGGTACCGGCATCACCTGAAGGCCTAAAGAAAAAGCACCTGATGGATTAGTATCAAAATCAGTCGGATAATAGGCCTACGGTGTTTTTTTGTTTTATGGGAATTTGAGACATTCCTTATACTAATTAGTAATTGGACTCATTCACAATTCTAAAATTATTAAATAAGTCTGAGAGCGGTTCCTTTTAATCTTGTTTTTGGGACTTAATCCGCATATTATTATTATTATATTGCTGAAGAGCGCAGCCCCGCGTCCCCAAAGCGGCCGTGCCGGGCGCTGCGCTTGTTTCGCCACAAGGGGGGGCTGCGGTACCAGTGGCTCCCCGTCCGCCGCTCGTCCCTCCCTCGCTCCCTCCCTCCCCGGACCTCCAGCAGACGCAGCAGCCCCCCGAAGCCGAGCGGCGGCAGTCCGGCAGCGGCGTGTCCCGCAGCCCACAGCGCGAACATGGTCGGCGCTCCGTGCGCTCGCAGGCTGGCGCGGCGCTCCCGATCCGCCCTGGCCGCGGCGCTCACCGTGCTGCTGCTGCTGCAGACGCTCGTCGTGTGGAACTTCAGCAGCCTGGACCCGGGGGAGGACGGCGGGGACGGCGGCGACGGCGTGCCGGCGGACGGGAAAGGTGCCCTGCGCTCCGGCGGGTACCTTAAGAGCGGGCTCACGAAGCACTACCGCCGGCTCGGCAAGCGATCCGCTCGGCATGAGCAGCAGCCGGTAATGCGCCCACCCGCCGCAGCACTCACTGCGCTGCATAAGCTGCTTATTTAACCTTAATCCTTATCATTTCTCATGCACTGACTTATGCATCATTTCTATAACAAGTCTGCGCAGCGCGCATCTTGAGATGAGTAAGTGCGCATCTACACTGGCATCGCCTGGGTTTGCAGCTCGGCTCGCCGGACAGCTGCTCGTTCGAGCCCCCGGGTGCATGCTTGTGTGTTTCCATCCTGCCGATGTTTCCCCAGACATGTCCGAAGTATGACGGGGACCCCCCCCTCCTCCCCGGCAAACAGCACCGCTGGAGGTGTCACGTTTTTCGGGCTTAACGTATAGGCATGTATAGCCAGGCGAGATCACCATGTGGAGAAGCTCCTGTCTCATGGCAGCATGCCTCGGTGTAATTAGGTAATTTCCTAAGTTGTGCTGCGACACTGCGCTGGGTGCCAGTGTCCGGACCGGTCCGGTGTCACTGGGCACGCATGGCGCTATATACGCGGACCGGCTACGTGTTGATACCTCGGGCG
>JAODKL010000005.1:138175-150156 GCA_026780765.1 Petrocephalus schoutedeni | reverse complement strand
GTGGCCACGCGATTATCTCCACTCTCCCCTTTCCTGAGATGCTGGCAGAATTCACACGTGACTTTTCCCGGAGTTTTGCGGCCAGCGGACTTCAGGCGCCATGTAAACAGAGGGGGTTTTCGGGGTCTTTTTGAGGAGACGAGTGGGACTAATTGATTATGGGAGCCATTGATCTCCGTTCTTGCATCTCCGGCCAGGACGCCCCCAGTGCCGCGAGTCGATTGGTCGGACGGCGCGGGGCAGCGACTCGTATAATTCGTACCTCGGGGCCCCGGCCCAGCTGTCCCGTTGTGTACATGTGCTCAGGCTCTGCTCGCACGGCACGGATGTCAATAGAGGGGCCGCCCCGCTTAAGTACGGCGCTTTAAGTGGATTTCGGCTATTTAAACAAGGATGTTAAGTAACTTTTTATTTGTGAAAGATGGGACGTGTTTTTCCACAGCAGCTGTTTTAAAGGCAGCTCTCTGCCTGGGGAGCAGCGAGGAGCTGGGCGGTGGGGGCTAGGCCGTACAGCAGGCAGACGCAGAACGGCTGAACTAGAAGAGACTCGACAGTGCCCCCCGCAGGCACGATGCTGCCTCACGCCTCGTCCCTCCATCCGGCCAACAGTGCGGTGGCATAATCTCGGTTAGCTGGGTGTCACATGCCGACTCGCTGGCGGGGTTCGAGCCAGCGCCCTGCCACACTGGCCTCTGGTGTCTGAGCGGTGCCCTTGTCACCTGCACAGGAATATCGTGCAGCTGGGAATGGGCCATCGTGTCCCTGTGTGTGACACCTTGATGGCAGTGCCCTTTTCATTCTCTTTTTTTCACGCCTCCTTCTCTCTCTGTTTCTCTCTATTTTTCATGTCTCCCTGTTTTTGTTTCTCTCATTTTCACGTCACCTTCTTCCCTGTCTCTCTCTTTCTGACAGCTCCTTCTTTCTCTCTGATTCCCTGTCTTTTTTCCGTCTCTCTCTTTCTCTCTGATTCCGTCTCTTTTTCATACCTCATTTTTTCTCTGTTTCTCTCTCTCTCTTTGACATCTCGCTCTTTCTCTCCGATTGCCTCTCTCTTTTTTCCATCTCCCTCTTTCTCTCTGTCTCTCCTTTTTTCTGTCTCCCTCTTCCTCTCCGCTTCCCTCTCTCTTTTCCTCACCTCCCTCATTCTCCCCTCTCTATTCCTCCCTTACCTTCTCTTTCATTTGCCTGGTTACCCTTCTCGCCGTCCCTCACTGTGGTCCGCTCTCCTTGCTGCCGGGTTCTGTTTTCGCCCACTCACGCTCCAGAGCAGAATATCGGTGTGGACAGTGCAGTCTGGGGAGTGTCCCTTAAAGTACAATGGGGGGGTCTCCGGCCACCCCCGCCGTGTCCAGAGGGCGCCGTCATAGAGCCACATTAATGCCTCACGCACCTGGTGTATTGAATCTGTAAAGACCCAAGAAATCACTGTAAAAGTAATTAGAGGAGTGGACCAGGAGGGTGGGGTTGAGTCTCAGGAGGGGGGGGGGATTCGCTTAGACAGAGCTGAATATGATTTAGTTAAAATCCAGATCGTACAGAGTATCCTCTGTGTATATGATCCCCAAGATGTCTACTGATGTCCGCCATATTAATAACAGCATTAGCCGCTCGCCCTCCCGGCCCTGCCTAGTCTCGGCTTGATTGAATGCACCAGGTTTTCGGATCAGTAACGGAAGGCCGACTTCCTCAGATCGTGAGCTGCCCAGGTAACCTGAAGAGGGATCGATGTGCCAGGGCTCTGATCGGGGGGCCATGGGCCCCAGCGGCTGTAAAGTAGACGCAAATAGCAGGAGCCGTTATATAAGGCGTCACGGTAGGGCGGGAGGCGGCCCGGCGTGAGCACTTCTGCTGGCCTTCAGTCTCTCTTGATGTATACGTGATTCTATAAATGCGTAAGTAATTGCAGGGTGTGTCTCGAATAGCACCAGGAGTGAAGACGGGAACGGAGGACGGCTGCCGACGTGCGGCCGGGAACCTTCCGAGGTTGGGGTGGCGCGGAGGCAAACACGTGATCTGTGATTTTCTGATGCTGTTTCCGCCAGGTCCTTTATTTATGGGACTAAGTGCCGCAGTGCTCGTTCCTAATGGCTGCCACTTGGCGTCCCGACAGCACGGTGTCCGCGCGGGTTCTCGGGGTTGTCATAATTGATTTTGGAGATAATTACGGCACTTCTGGGTAATAGTGCCGCTCCCCGGCAGGTAGCGGCCACTGGAGTGAACTTGGGGAGCACCCGCGTGTCGGCGCACCGAAGCCGCCGGGGCGGGCACCCGCCGGAACGTTCCGAGAAGTGCCAGGGAATGTCAGCGCTGAAAATGGCTGCGCGTTAAGCTATGAAATCTGTGACCTCCAAATACTGGATTGGGCCTGTTTAAAATGTCACTCGGTGCTGGGGGCGGGGGGGTCTGTTGCTCAGCGAGATATACGAGGGAGCCATTATCTTATTGAGTAATATGTTTGTTTTATGAGCAAAGGCACGCAGGGCGGGGAGGGCACTTGAACTAATAGTGAAATGGATTCCTGTCATCTTATCAGTTGTGTGTGTATGTCTGTTCCTGATTCTCCATGTGTCATATTTGATGGAGGTTTGCTGAATAGAACGTCCCTCTTTTTGGGACCCCACACGACAGAGAGAGTGGCTTTAATCCCCCGCAGACTGGAAATTATTCATTGATGTCGTCGGAAGTTTCGTTGCGATTTCAATCTCTCAGCAGAAAACTGAAATTCGATTTCAAATCAGTCACACAGACCCACGTGCCGTTTGATCAGCCCCGCTGTTTATTGTTTCGTAAAAAAAATAAAAAGAAAAAGAAAAACGGCAGCTTCTGGGTTTTACAGATGATGGGATGGTTGCTGCGATTCTGCTGTAAGACAGCTGACGCGGGCGCGTGACCCGGGTGACGTCATCTCAGGAGCAGCGCCCCCATGTGGAGACCTCGAGCTGGACGAAATCCCCCCCGCAGCCCTCGTCAATGCACTTTCCGTTTGATGCAAAAGCCCAGCACCCCCCAAAATCATCGGCCGTCTGAGAATCCAGTCAGCGAATGGTCATCTGGAGCATACCCAAAGAGGCATAGAGGTCAGCTGAAATGTGTAATATCTGATACGGGACTTCAAACGACCGGGGGGTCGGGGTGGGTAACTGCCGCACCCAGGGCGGTTACATGGCGACACGCTGTCGTCAGTCACGAGTGGAAACCCACCTGATGCAATCTCACGAAAGATGTCTGTTTTGGTGCCGGAGACCGCGGCCCGTCCGCTCCCGCTGGGCGCGGAGTTCCTGCTGTTCTGTCAGAGCGGAGCTTCTGGATGCCGGGCTGCGCCGGCCTGCCCTGAATGACGGAGGCTTTGTTATTTCTCCTCAGACGCGCACGTTCCTGCCGGCGCCTTTTAGCGGCAGGCCGGCATTTGGTGTGTGCCGTGTGTGATTTGCCCCCTTCGTTCCTGACCTTTCTGGCGTCCGGAGTACTCGCTCCCCGCAACCCATGCTGGTTTAAACATGCCATGCTTCCACTTTGCTTGTTTGAAAGTTAACAGGAAGAAGCCGAGCGGTAGGGGTTTCCCCCAGATGAAAGCCCTCCACCAGACCTCCCTGCAAGTCACTCTGCTTCCATTTCACCCACATAACAGCACTGCTTGGTTCTTCCCTGTTCCACACTTACTGAGTCAATCCAGAGCTTGCGGTGTTCTGTTGGTGTTTTCCTGCTCCTCAGCTGCCTCTGGCCTGCAGGGGGCGCTAATGTGAAAGTACCTCCCGCACAGTAATCCCAGGGTCCATTGCAGAGGGCGAAGGCCAGTGTTCCCAGTAATCAAGTATTTGGAAAAAAGATACTGTAATACTGTCTATTCGATGCAGTATCATTGAGCACAAAGTATTTCTAGTACGCCTGAATTCAATAAAATATAGAATAAACCCCAAAGAGGTGCCTTTGTTGTGGCAGGCGGCCCTGTGCGGTCTGCCTTGATGAGACACTAGGGGGCGTACCGGGTGACTTGCAGGCACGGCTCTATAGGGACAGTATTGCAGTCATTCATCTCGATTTGGCCGTTATGTAACAGGTGAGCCAAACAAGTGCTTATTGATTTGTTTATCCTTTTTGTGGTCTCGGGGTGGGGGGGGTATTATTTCTGTGCAGCTGGGGACCATCATCCTACATACATCAGCAGTGAGATCAGGATCCCCCCCCCCCCCCCCCCCCCGTAAGCTGTGATGGGTTCGGTAGTTGTGAGCCCTTACCGACTGACTAGAGGATTGCATTAACCATTCCCTGTTTGTTAATTTATTTTCACTTTCAGTCCGGACTGACTGCCTTCGGGTTCTGCCTTATCAGAGTTCTGCTATGTGTTCCGTATGCACCATTCTCTATGGTCAGCAAACTCTTGCTACGCGTCATTCTGGATCACTGTGTACACAGCTGGCCCATGAACACTCCCACTTCCCCAGACTGCCCTTAATAAGAGCCGTCCTGGAAACGGACCCCTGGCTCCAGTTGCCACCATCGCTATGTGTGGCTAAAAGCCTCCGTTGGCCCAAACTACGTCGTGCCGTGTGCCCACCTCTGTGCTCACACCAGTCGGGTCACCTGAACTCCCTCCCCTGAGTGACCATTGCAACACGCTTCCTGTCCCAGCCTGACCTTTGAGGCATACAAGTTCGATAAATTGAACCTGTTTAATGCAGCAACTGAAATTTAGCCTTTTTTAGGCCCATGGCTAATTAAATAACATGTTTCATGCTAAGAAAAGCCATCGCTGAGCTCAAAACCTGCGGGCCTCTAGCACAAGGGTGAGATCTGCTCAAAGACTAATTGACTAAGACTCACCTGGGATTGGGAATCGGTACTGCATCTACTGTCCAATTTCACACTCAGACTTGGCTGGGAATGGAACGGGGGGTTGGGTTAAAAAAGCAGTGGTTATCGTCACAAAAGAACAGCTGCTCCATCTTTAATCCAGCGTGTTGGACAATCAGCCGGGTTCATCGTGAGCGGGTGCCCCAGCCCTAGGTCGTTAAGGCAATTAGAGACCTGTGAGCCAGCTTCTTGTCGGTAAGCTCCAAGGTAAGCGTCTTAGGGCTGCGAATCAAACTCATTCGCTTGAAGTGCTTAGCCCGAGTAAACTGGCAGTTGTCAAGAATCCTTAGAGTCGAGTGGATCTTGGGATTGCCGGTAGCCTTGCCTGGCGCTGCAGCCAGTTTCGAGAACCATGACCGTTTCTAGGTGCCCCTCGGATCCCCGAGGGAGCAGCCATTGTATCTCAAAATAATGTTCGGATCATGCCAGTGAAGCTGCGGGCCGGGCAAGTTGCTCCGGACCAAAGTATTTTCCGAAGAAATAAATAATGAAAACAAAGGCTTGTCGTCCTATTAAGCTTTACTGTGACCTGCATGGTGACGGATCTGAATAGCGGATGGAATTCCATTGCTCTCCCAGCCGAATCCTACCCAACTGAAATTAAGATGGTTAGCCATTTGTCAGGATCTAAGAGAGTGATGCTGGCGTGAAGTGTGAAGCTCTCTCTCCGCTCCGCCATTGTTCGCGTGCTCCTTTAAAGGTGCGTCTGACTGTTTTAAACTCATCCGAGTCCAGTGTTCTGCTCCCATTCCCTGAGGTCATCAGCCGCCTCGGCTCCCGCCGACTCCGAGCCACCCGGCACTCGCCTGAGCTCATTATTCCCCCCGTTGAGCTAATTCAGCACTCTGTCACACACCATTAGGCGTTAAAGAGGACCAGGGAAACCTGAACGCTCGTCAGGCCCCCTCCGGCGCATCCATGTGGTCTGAGCCTTTACCGCAAGGTCCGTTTCCAGCATCGGTCATTTTGAGAAGCCGCATTCTGCCGGCCGTCGGGAGAGCGGGAGGTCGAGCGCTTGGTCCGCGGAGCCACATATGGAAACCCGGCGGCTCGTCCTCAAGCCGTCACTGTCGGCGCTCTCGCTGTGAACCGGATGCGCTGCTGGTTCACACCAGGTGATTGGTTGGTGCCCAACGAGGCTAACGACTCCCTGAAGCTTTCTCTCGTGGCCGTGCGGGCGGGCTAAGGCACACGCTCGTCAGCCAACCCGCCCAGCCTGATGATGAGGATGAGCCTCTGATTCTGACGGGGGACAGACCACCTGTCGCTGCCGCACACAAGCCATGTTGTCAGGTCAGGAGCATCCTTCTCCTCAGGAGATCCAGAGCCAGTCTAGTCCCAACCCGGGCAACCTCGGGTGTGGCAGTGATTGCTTAGCGCTCATCTGTATTCCACCACTGGACCTGAGCCGACCATGGACAGGGAAAGGTGTCCCTGTCAGCATGAAAGAACATGATTTTCATGGTCTAAAATGGACATAAAAAAACCCGTATGTCACTCAAACCCTTTGTGGAACCCTCTGTCTCCTACTGTCATGTGAATTTCCAGGATACTGCATGACTGGCATTAATCTTTTGTAGTCCAATCTCATTTCATGACCAAACCCCTCCCACAGAGGAGAGTCTCTACATCCTTAAAATAACTGTAATGAGCCTTTTGGATCTATGGAAGTCACAAGGCTAATATGAGGCGTGGCTTCTGGTTCACAGGATTGGTTATGGCCGGCTGTTCAGATGTTCGCTTTTGAGAGAAAGCGTAAGGCACACCTCTCTCCTTCCTTCCTATTTGTACCGCCAAGAGCCCTGTAATAAGGAGGAGCCTGGGTTTCACTGGGGTGAAATGTACCTGTTGCTTTAAAGTAGGACAGATAAGTTGGTTGGCTAGATAGAGCAGCTGAGGAACCTTCTCTGGTTGACGTTCTGGAAGGGTTCTCTTACGCATTAGAAAGTATGCAGATCTAAAACAGTGGCGAAGATCCATTAGGGCAAGTATCCAGACTGCAGGTTGCAGATCGATCGAGGTTCTTTCTACGGTACACCTTGAGAAGTTCCGGACGTCTCAACAGAAGGGAACCAAGTAGGTGCTCTGTCCTCTGGCTGTGAAATCCGAGCCTGTCCCCCCATCTCTGTTACAGCTGGAGAACCGCCCCAGAACAGAGCGAGACCATCTATAAGTCCACTGGGGATAAATTGGGGATCAGGGAGAACTCAAAACTTACTGGGTCACCGTAGGGTAATTGTGTGTAATTGCATCGTGTGATTAACGGACGTGATCCTGCACTCTTTCTTTTGGGGTGTCCTCACTGCCAGCTTGTTCCTGGAATCAAACGCTTGGAAAATGACAGGAATGGCTTTAAACGTACTGTATGGGGTGAAATGTTGAGCACGTGGCTGGCTGGAACGGGATGTATGTTCTGAAAGTGGGAGATTAATGGGTGGCTTTCCGCGAGGCTGAACGCAGTTGCTGTAATTAAGTTTGAAAGTCAAGCTCACTGCCGGCAATCTGTTTTATTTGGACAGGCGCCGGAGTGCACCTTGGTCGAACCCGTCTCGGCCCGGGGCATGCGAATGGGAAGCCGTGGGTACCGTTTGTGCGTGCACGCGCACGCTGACGCGCACACACATACGCACAAATGCGTGTTCAGCACACAAGCCTACAAATTACAAGGAAGGCCTCTGTGACACTGCCTGGCCTCTCTGAAAAGAGGCCATTGAGGCAAAACCACACTTCTGCAGTCAGAACTATAGTGGAGCGGCCCCTCTGAGTGGGTGGTGTAGGGGAGCGTGTCCCGGGAGAATGCCTTCTCCTTTCCTTCTCTTTCGCAGGGGGACATTTCTGTGCTCCCAGCAGGCTGTGACCGACCTCACCGTCACGAACTGTGTGTTAGGGCTGTCTGTGTTTAGTAGCACGTGCCAGATGCACTGCTGTTATCTCTGCAGATGTGTCTGTGTTAAGCAGGCCCCGTGTGGAAGGGCAGTGCAAGTACGCTGAGTGTGTTCTTTGCAGTGCGCAGGGTGTGGGACTGGCCGGACCAGTGTGTCCAGGCATTCCAGCATCTAAAACACGCGCCATGACGATAACACGGCGGCTGGCATACCGCCACCTGCCCGCTGTTAGTGTTTCTACAAATGGCCACCCATGTTTTCCTGCTGGATGTCCCGCGTCACCGTTCCGGGGTCACACGTTCACGGCTGCCTCCAGTTCCTCGTTAGCGAGGAGGCGAGAGGCCCCTCGGAACCCTCCGCACCGGAATAGCCGCTAATTAAGGTTTTGTGTACGTTTAGGTCGGCGTGTCTGCGGAGCGAGACCAGCTGCTCTTACGGCAGACGACATGGGGGGGGCGTGACCAGACACCCCTGGGCTATGTGGGTGTGAGGAGTTGGGGGGGGGCAGTGTGGGAAGTGGACCGAGGAGGGGGGGAGACATATATCAGTGTCGTGCCTAAGCTACCAAGACACAGACACATGGGGGGGTGGTACAGCTCCGAGTTTCCATGACGATCTGGGAAACCTTCTGTACATGTTGGTTTTACCCCCTAAAAAGTGCTGCTTCAGCTGTTTCTTCCTCCTTCCTTCTCGCTCGGTGTGTCTCCTCAGGTGACCGTACTCACCGCGCTAATTGATGCCCACACCACAGGGCTTCCCCTCAGTAAAGGAGAGGGTTAACTGAGGGTGGGGGGCCGTGTGCAAAGAGCTGCCCCTCACCCTGCTGGAATCATCCCGACTGCTACGGGTCACATGACCTCGGCCGACTTTCAGTGGTAGTCCCGCTGTGAGAGGCCTGCACAGTCACAAGCAGCGGTTGAGTCTCAGTCACGGAGAGCTGGAATCCCGAGACAGACACCACCGCTGTACCTTTGAGTCTTTTGAGTTTTTTTTCCCTCTGAATTCAGTCTGATTGTGTGGGATCGCCCATCCGCAAAAGGTAACGGTGGCCATTCTCCCAGATTTGACACTGACCTTGCCGGGGGAAGCGCTCCCCCACCGAGGATACTGGCGGGGCCTCGAGCCTCGATGCCCACCGGGTGCTCGTGCCGCGAATGCCCAGCTCGAACGCCGGAGACCCCATGGGAATCGGACATCGGGGTGACATCTGCCGACGGAGGTGCACAAAGCAACAAATCTAACATGGCAGCGGCTTGGTAGTGCGGTTATTCGAGGCGTACCGCTGAGACTGTAACAGAGGGGGTTACGTAAATGTCAGGCTGCGGAGTCGTTAGCAGGTGACACCGCAGGTGCGGGTGAGAGCTCCTCTCCTCCTACGGGACGGGAAAGCCGGGGAGGAATCGGAGAGCTTTCTGGGCACGACGGAAACAGCTTCACGCCGAAAATTCTACTTTTCAGCCTGCTCTTCTCAGGCGGTCGGGGGAACATACATTTGTAAGCTTAATTTGGCCTTTTCTTCTTGACTGGGACTTTGGAGGAAATTTGCTGGTAATTTGAAAACGGGGGTGGGGTTGGGGTTGGGGGGGCTCTCTCCCGGAGTCCCGTCATTCCAGTGACTGTTTGGCGCCAGTGGAGACTAATGTTGTAATGCTTGGTGATGGGATGGCGGCTGGTTCCCACGGTGACTTTAATTGGCGTATGAGGCGCCCGGCAAAGGCGGGTCCGGTGGGGTGGAGCGGCGAGGCTGTGGCTGAGGGGGCAGAGCCGCTAATGTAGGGCATGATGACACGTTTGGAGCTTGGCACATGTCTCTTGGGTCACGCCGTTAATAATCAACCGCCCGTGAGCTTGTAGCGCAGACGAGCCATTAGCAAGCGCGGCGATTAGCGGCGGTTTTAGCCCGCGCCGGTACGACACCCTCTCCACCCCTGCTTAGCTCTGTGGCTGTGTGGCTCTGTGGCCAAGTCCTGAAGGTCGTGGGTTCAAACACTGTACCCAGCACTGTAATGGTAAGACAAGGCCCTTAACCTCAACTGCCTCCGGGCCTCTGACTAACCCCACTGCCTCACCCCAGGCTTTCCTCTCCTAGCTGGCCTCCCTTTCCTGGTTGACCCCGCTCTATGATTGTGGAAACAGTCCTCAGGTTCTGCCAGACAATTAAGATGTAATGGGAAGTTGACAGGAAGTAGAACCTGGACCTCATCGCTGTGTTTCCCTCCATGCCAGGCTTTGACTCCATGTTCTTATGCACACACACACACACACACACGCATGCATGTACCACATAACCAGTGCCACACTTGTGAGCACCTTTGACAGACCACGCAGGGTGTGTCCAGGGGGCCCCTGTGACCTCTCCCGTTGGTTGCCTCCTTGCCCTTGGATAAATTACAGGCCTGATCGTGTGGCCAGCAGACACCGCTACCTTGCTATTAGCGCCGCAGAGTAGATTAGAGCCCCAACTACGAAGCGGCGAATCCTTTTGTGAAGGGAGGGGCTCTTTTTAATGCTAGCCTGTAGTGCATGGTTTGGTGTGGCCCTTATCATCATTACAAGGTCTCCAGACCGAGCTGTCCTCCTGCCAGGCCATGCCGTCTCAGACAAGCAGGGCTGCTGCATCACTTCCTGTTCGTCCATCGTCCTGTGCTCCTGCGGTGGCTGGGCGTATCATCAGCAGTATCTGTGGCTGATATTTTTTAAATGAGTAAGTCAGTTGCAGTATATGGTAGTCCCGCCCAGCAACTGGTCTTTCGGGATGTCAAATGGTGGAAGAAGGGAGGGGGCACTTTATACAGCTAACAGTATGACGCCTGCATTATTATGGGATGTTGGCCAGGACAGGTGTTTCTTGCCACCATAATTGTGGGGTATTAGGACTAGGGATGGCCATTCGAATACATTTTCTTAATCGATATTCGGGAAAATTAACAATCAATTATTGATTAATCGTATATCTTTTTTTATATTGTAGCATGCGGGATAGCTTGCGCTAAGCCGGAGTTTCATTTAAACAGCACTCATATAGGCAGCTAAAACTCTCCACATTCAAATGCACTAATTTATAAAATTAAGTCACACCAGCCTGCTGTAAATGTTTATTAAGAAATACGAGCGTGTTAACATGCTCGGGAGTGAGACGTGAACGCAGCCTAGTTACAGTCAGTCCCGCCGCTGAAAACACCCGCTCCGCAGGTACCGAAGTAGCGGGGAGGCAGAGGTACTGACTCCAGGTGGTGGGAGGTTGAGAGGAGGATTCATTAACCAGGGTTGGCTGTGTGCTGTTCTAATGGTAATGGATCAAATGGATCATTGGAGATGTAGTGTTGCAGGTATATACGGTTTTGCAATATTTACAGTGACTTTTGTTATTTTTTAATGGTCCCACACCAAACTTGGTTTGCTCTCCTCATGTTTCCTCCCGATTTCCGTTTGCGCCCTCGGCTGGTCGCTGCCATGTGGTGAGACCCATTACATTGCTTCACGGATGTTATCAATCAAATTCCAGTTGATCGGCAAAATTCTTAACCATCAATTAATCGATAATCGATTAATTACGCCCATCCCTAATTAGGACATACTCATTTTCATTGTCTGCGTAACTTTATTCTTGGTGTTAGTTGCATGAAGCGGTCATCAGTTATCAGCCTGAAGAAACCCTCCCCGGTTCTGATGCTGGCTGGCCCGATTCCACGGCTTGGGGAGGGGGGGTGGTTTCAGTTTAACCCCCCAAGCCTCAGTTGACACCAATGCATTTGCCAGCTGGCCCACCAGCTGTCCGCATGGCCAGGATTGGCCCCCACCGGCTCCACATGGGAGGAGCAATGATGTCCCAAAAAAAAAACACTGATCTTGTTTTTCCCAGATAATCGAAGGCTTTCTGCTTCAGTCATACATCAAAATGTGCCATAAATGAACAAAAACGTGTTAGGGGGCAATTTCAGAACATCATGATTAGGTTAGACTAATACAGCCGGTGTAGACAGACTCTAAACGCAGACGTCATATTGATGTGCAACCAATTTACTTGAAGCTTTCAAAGTGAAGAGGGGGCACTTCACAATGGAGAAGAAACACTTTTCACTGTATGCAAGATGTTTTTGTACAGTGGTAAATGCAACCTTGCTGGAGGCCTTGGACCCCAACCTGTGATCTCTGTTGTGCTGGAACAGTGTCTGTTGTCCAGACTGGACTTTGTGTGCTGGACTTTATTAACAACTCCTAATCACTATAGGGATCTAGAAACTT
>JAODKL010000005.1:112727-129860 GCA_026780765.1 Petrocephalus schoutedeni | reverse complement strand
CCCCCCCCCCCCCCCCCCCCCGCATCTCCTGTACTGTAACCCCCCTCCCCCCCATCCTTTGAGGAGGTCTCAAGTTGACATCCTGTCTCTCCAATTCCACCCCTCATGACTGGAGCATTCTGAGTTCACCTGGTGCTGTTGTAAGGCCAGTCGACTCTCACTACCAGCCGCTCCCTGCTCTTGCAGGTTCATCCGCAAGCAGGGCCTGGACCGCCTATTCTACGAGTGCGACACCCACATGTGGAGGCTGGGCGACCGCAAGATCCCAGAGGGCATCTCCGTGGATGGGGGCTCCGACTGGTTCCTGCTGAACCGCGCCTTCGTGGAGTACGTGGTCAGCTCGCAAGATGACCTGGTCACCAACATGAAGCGCTTCTACGCCTACACACTGCTGCCCGCGGAGGTGAGAGCTGGAACTGCGGGTTAGGGTCACTATTGAGCATCTGTAGCTACTCTCCCAGGTCTAGCCCAGAGTTTTGCCTCTCCAGACCTGTTGGGGGAACCGCCTGTATCAGCTGTCCATCTTCATGTGTTTCTCCCCACCCCTCCAGTCGTTCTTCCACACGGTCCTGGAGAATAGCCCGTACTGCGAGAGCATGGTGGACAACAATCTGCGCGTGACCAACTGGAACCGCCGACTGGGCTGCAAGTGCCAATACAAGCACATCGTAGACTGGTGCGGCTGCTCGCCCAACGACTTCAAACCTGCAGACTTCCACCGCTTCCAGGTGAGCCATTGACATTCCAGATGAGGCATCATGGGAGAATCCTTTCTGAGCGGGATAGGGCACGGCCCAGGCTTGACTGCGGGGCACCGGGCCGCCTAACTCGCTAGGTCCCTTGACCCACCGGCGCTGGCCGATTCCATCTGCTTCCCGGCCGGCGCTCTGTTCCCTGTGGTCTGCTGGGGCTCTCGTGAGTCATCACCTCAAACTGGGCTCCGTCTCCGAAAGTGGAGCGCTCTAAATCGGGCCGCAGAAGCGTCTCTGGGCGCAGCCAGCTTCCTCGCTCTGCTAATCGTGCGCTTGCGGGTTTCTTTGCCTCCGGATTCCAGCGAACGTGGTCTTGGGACCGCTGGGATTTACACAGACCCGTCGTTCACTCTTCGGAAGAGCCGCTCACTGCGGGGCTCCTCCATGTGGACGGCTGTGGGCTCGAGTCTTCACCTGAGTGGCGAGACAGGCTGGGGGTTGAACTTACTTTCTTATTTTGTAGGCGGGCCTTCTTTCCTGTTCTCCTGCTCAGGTGGGGATGCAGCCTCACCCCAGCCTCAATCCCAGCATACCTCTGCCCAGAGGAGAGCTGTAATTGGTCTAGGTTGTTTGAGGACAGGTTCCTCAGACCGCAATCTTTCCAGAACAGTGGCCTTGGTAGGAGTTTGGCATTGTGGGGGTGGGGGGGACCAAATTGATCGCACAATGGGAACACATGCAAGTCACATTGTGAAAGGATACGTCGTAAGAAAGCTTTTAAAGTAATACAGACTTCATCTTCACAACTAACTGATTTTATCTGGTATAGCACTGCAATCTTCATTAGGTATATGTTTCATCCTTGCACTCTGCTTTGCTCATGCACAGCGAATTGGCCTCAGTAATGCGGATTTATAATGAAGAATAAGAAACATGCTCTTAATTATTTATGTTTTGGAAAGAAAAGGGGGGGGTCTCCCGTCCCCCCTATTTCTGACGCCTCTGATTCAGAACCTACATCACTATTGGGCTGACTCCCTGTTCTCCCAGCTTCCTGCTGACCCTCAGGATGGATTTAGACCATTGGGATTGGTCCCTGGTTCCAAGTCGCCCACCCCTATTGGTTCAGTCCCCCCACCAATGGGCTCTGTCTGCGGCCCGTGAGCCTTGTCTCTGTCTGCAGACGGCAGGCTCGAGCAGAAGCCTTCCTCCTTCCCTAATAAACGCACGCCTCCAGGCCTCCTGGGATAGCAACGCTCTGATCTTATTTTTACCTCGGCTCTCTCACGCCTTCCGCGCCTCTCGCCGGCTCCCCGCGCCCGGGAGCCGGGAAGGGGAGCTGTCAGTCTCTCACGGCTCCGTCTACCGCCCCGCATCCTCACTCGTGGCCCCGCTGAGGCCGCCCGCTCTGACTGACGGCTTTTTCCCTCGACAGCAAACCACCAGGCCGACATTCTTCGCCCGTAAGTTTGAGGCCAGCGTCAACCAGGAAGTCATCAATCAGCTGGACACCTTCCTGTTTGGGCCCCTGGCCCCCAGCACCCCAGGGCTCCAGGCCTACTGGGAGAACATGTACGAGGAGCTTGATGGCGTCGGCAGCCTCTCCGACGCCCATCTGACCTACTACCACGCCTTCGGACGTATGGGCCTGGCGCACGCCGCCGGTCTGGCACAGGGAAGCCCCAGCGCCATCAGCTGCAGGTCGGTGTCAGCACAGTCCCAGGTGCCGGAACGGTCCTCGGTTGCTGCAAAACCTTGACCCCAGTTGCTGTCTAACCCCCTATCTACCTCATTTGCATTATTTACCCAAAATATTAGAAGGTGTGTTAAAAAAAGACTGAATTTACTGTGAGGTGCCACAAAGGACTGTCAGTGGAAAGTTACTGTAATGTAACCATCTGCCAATAAGCTCCCGCCTGCTGCAGCCTATAGGACCAAGTTATTTGAAAGGCAGCCACTCCATCCAATGGCACGCAAGCTTGATGGAGGATGTGAGTGTGAGGGACCTGGCATAGTCTGGTTATGGTGTGTTCTGAAAAACTGTAGGCCTCTGAGTGTAAACTGATGGTCCACTGTTTGGTATGGTTTCTGTGTGTTACCCAGAATGCACCTGAACTACATACCAACACAGTTCTTATTCCAGGCTTGGAGCAGAAGGGGCCTTGGTTACCGTCACGCGGTGAAGGTTGCTGGGCTTCAGGTGGGGGGGGGCTTTAGCGGTCCTGCTCCGGGGGAGACAGCGAGTCACTGTTCTTTACCTCGAGTGACATGGGCAGGGAGGGGTCTCAGTGAAAGGGCTTCTGTCACCCTGCCGGGGATTGCTGGCTTGGGGAGGGACGGGGGAGGGGGGGGGGGGTAAATATTTGCTGTTCTGCTTGTCAGGGTGGCTGTGCAGGGATTGAGTCCTGCAGCTTCTCCCAGAATACAGATGAGCTGAGTGGGAGACATAGGGCAGCCTCCTGTCCCCACTTCTGTCAGCCCATGCTCTCCTTCTCCTCCTCCTCCTTTTCCTGTGCCACCTCCCACCCACCCATATTCTACTCCTCCTGCTGGCCCGTACTCTGCTCCTCCTCCTCTTATCCTACCTCCTGCCTGCCCATGCTCTCCTCTTCCTCCTGTCTGCCCATGTTCTCCTCCTCCTCCTATCCTGCCTCCTGCCTGCCCATGTTCTCCTCCTCCTCCTATCCTACCTCCTGCCTGCCCATGCTCTCCTCCTCCTCCTGTCTGCCCATGTTCTCCTCCTCCTCCTTTCCTGCCTCCTGCCTGCCCATGCCCTCCTCCTTCCCCTCTCCTTGTCCTGTCTCTCCCTCCCTCCCTGTCCTCAATCCTGCCTGTTTGAATGAAAGGTGGCCGAGTCACATCAGCATCCAGCTGACAGTCGGGGGTGTGCATGTGTCTCGTGCACCACGTTGTTTCTCTCTGGTTGGGAGGTGGACCATAATAGGGGCCCTGCAGCGGGTGGCTGGAGTCACTGTGATAAGGTGCGAGAGCTAGGCGGAGACGGGATCCCCTGACCAGGCTGCTCCCCCCACCGAGTGCTGGACGCTCCTCCTGGCAGCAGCAGTGTTTTCCACCACTCAAACCACACGTTAAGATGGGGCCCCCTGTTGGCCACAAACAGTCACTACACTAAATATTAAATAGTCACATTCCTTATTTAGGAGATGCTGAAGCAGCATGTTCTGCTAACCAGCTAGCTACCATCATCTGACTCTGCTTACTATCTATTTATTTACATTTTTAAATAAATGAGGGGGTGGCTGCACCTACCCCCAGGACGAGCCCCCCCCCCAGCCGTCGTGCTGCCCCCCACCCCCACACGTTGCGAGTCCCTCGAGGCTGCATGCCTGCTCCTCTCCCTGATCTCTGCTCCTCATTCCCCCATGAATAATGCTTTCCGACGTGGAGTTCCGCCCATAAACGTGGAAGGCGTCAGCCGACCGGGGGGGGTGGGCGTGGGGGGCTTAATTGGGCACCTTATAGGAAGGAGCCACCCCTCACAGTCCAGACGCTCGAGTCACGGTCCCGCGTCCAGCCGTTGGATCGTCAGCGGGACCCATTCTAATTAGAAGGCCGTGTTCAGGTTGTGGGATGGTAGATCCCTTCGCGGTTCTGCGTCAGTCGGTCCCGCCTCCCCATCTGCCGCATCGCACTGGACCTCGCACAGAATCCCCCGGCGAGTTGGCGCTATTCTGCAGAACGTTTTAAACATTTATAAGGCTTAGTAAGCGATGAGGAAAATTAACTCGTCTCTCCTGACCGACCTCCTTCAGACGTTATTTCCCAGTACTCTGTATCCTGGTCCGTCCGTTATGAAGCAATAAACAAATATTACGTGATGAGAGATTACGGTCATGGAGGATGACCACGCCACGCACCCCGCTGTATAATTTGCGGCCGAGATGCCGAGTTAGGAGAAGACGCGTGGTTAAGAGCGGTTAAATCCCGAGGTTGATTGTGAATAGTGCTTGCGGCTTAGGTGGGGGGGGGGGGGGGGGGTGTCAGGGTGACTTTGCAGTGGAGCTGCTGCTGACATGCCCCCACCTCTGTGCCAGGCTGAGGTGATCAGCTGGCAGGCATATGGGAGCGGGGGAGGGGGGTTTCTGACGTCAGTGTCTGGGACTCTGTCAGTCGCTGGGGCGGTGTGTGTGTATGTGTATGTTGGGGGGGGGTTATGTTTATATTACATTGTGGGGACCAACTATACGACGTGCTAAAAGTGTGTTATTTTTGCCACGTTTCAGTTCCCACAAGGAGAAACCCAGGTTTGTAAAAATCTGTGACTGCAATCGAAAAACGAACAAATGTCAAAAGTCTTGTATTTTGTCTGGTTACTTTTGGTTAAGTTTAGGGCTGGGTAAGGGTTCAGGTTGCCCGTTGTTGGGATCAGGGTTTTACGCATAGAAATGAATGGAAGGTCCCCACAAAGATGTGGATAGAAACGTGTCTGTTCGTGTTTGTGAGAGAGAGAGAGAGATGCCGGAACAGGGAGAGAGGGTGACAGTAGGGGAGGAGAAGCCGCCACCATCGGCTGACGTCAGAGAGATCCTCACAGTGAAGGGCTTCTGCTCCCCCAGAACATCCGTCAGAAGACGACCTAGACAGGTGCCATGATGCAGCCAGTTCTGCAAATGCTAACCATATTCATATCGTCCTTCCCCCCCGAACAGGTACCTCCCCGTGGGACACCCCGAAGCGGTGCACCTCTACTTCCTCTCCGACCAGTTCCAGGGCTACCTGGTGAGACACCACGCCACAAACCTGGCCACCAGCAAGGTGGAGGTCCTGGAGACCTGGGTCACACCCAAGACGGCCTTCAAGTTCTCCGGCCCTCCAGGAAGCTTCTCTCGGCTGCAGTTCATAGAGGTAACCACCAGGGCGGCCCCAGGCAAGCAGCGGTAGTCACCACCCCTCAAACCACATCTCAGTGTGGGGCCCCTCAGGTTTGGGCTTCCTCTTGGCCACGAACAGTCACTACACAAAATATTAATTAATCACATTCCTTATTTAAAAGACACTGAAGCCGCATGTTCTGCTAATCAGCTAGCTATCATCTTGTGATTCTATTTATTTCATTTTTGAAACATCTGAGGGTGGGACTAGGGGACATTTTAATTGAGGCCCCAGAACCTACTAACCCAGCCCTGTCCCCAGACATGTGCACCCAAAGTCTTCTTCCCTGCTTTAGCCCAGCTCACCCAACTAAGATGTCCTCACAACACCCATTTATGATGTCCTCACAAAACACCCATTTAAGGCGTCCTCACAACACCCATTTAAGGTGTCACGTTTCCCGGCAAAAGCCGCCACGACACGTTTCAGAGCTCTGATAGAAACCGCCGACCTCTGGCCACGCCGCGCCCGTCCTCAGGCACCCGTGCGTGTCGCGCTTATGATTCGGTCTGCCCTTCCGAGACGAACCGGCCCGCTTACGTCCTTATCTCAAGCGCATGACCTCAGGCCACTGAGATTTTTATTTCCAGTTCCTGTAAATTAAACGAGCCGCCTCCATCCTCCCCCCGCCGTGGAGAATAGCTGGTGTTTAGCATGCGGGAAGCGTGGCTGAGTAATGAAGGCCGTTATGGGTCCCCCCTCCCCCCCCAGATCGGCACGGACTGGGACGCCAAAGAGCGGATCTTCCGGAACTTCGGCAACCTGATGGGCCCCTTGGATGAGCCGGTGGGCATGCAGCAGTGGACCAAGGGGCCCAACGTGACGGTGACCGTGGTGTGGGTGGACCCCACCAACGTCATCGCCGCCACCTATGACGTGCTGATCGACGCCGCCGCCGACTTCACGCACTACAAGCCGCCGCTGAACCCGCCGCTCAGGCCGGGCCTTTGGACCGTGCGCGTGCTGCACCAGTGGACCGCCGTGGCCGAGACCCGCTTCCTGATTGTCCCGCTGGCCTACAGCGACCGGCAGCCCATCCGCCAAGGTGGGTCAGCGCCGCCACATCGAGACTCAGCCTCAGTCTTTAGAATGATTCCATAGGGAGACTTCAAAGCAGAAGGTGGGATTTGTCACAAACTGTCAATCACTGCAGTGGGTGGAGCTTATGCTGCACTGACAATCATTACAGTGAGTGGGGGTTACTGTGAGCTGTCAGTCAGCACACTGGGCGTGATCTGCTGTGAGATGTCAGCCGTTGTGGTGCATGGAGGCTAATGCAAGCTGTCAATTTTTTTTAGTGGGTGGAGCTTACTGTGAGCTTTCAGTCATTACTGTGGGTGGGATTTATTGTGATCTCAGTCATTACAGTGGGTGGAGCATACTGTGAGCTGTCAGTCATTACAGTGGGTGGAGCATACTGTGAGCTGTCAGTCATTACAGTGGGTGGAGCATACTGTGAGCTGTCAGTCATTACAGTGGGTGGAGCTTACTGTGAGCTGTCAGTCATTACAGTGGGTGGAGCATACTGTGAGCTGTCAGTCATTACAGGGGGTGGAGCTTACTGTGAGCTGTCAGTCATTACAGGGGGTGGAGCAGGAACCAATTTAAGTATCCTTCATTTCTGTTCTCTAGAGGGAAACAATGTTATCTAAGGTGACTTAACCAGCTATTATGTATTAAACTCACTCTTATTTCAGTTGGAGGATGCAAAATAAGCACCCTGTTGTGATTCACAGCACCAGGAAACAACTAAAAGGCAATTTGGCACCTTAACAACAAGTGACTTTGTAATGAAAAGCTGCAGTTTATTCCACTTTGCACAGTGGGTCTTTATCATGGCTGCGGGGAGGAATGCGGCGACTCTGCTGTAAGTCACCGTGTGCATGAGCGTTTCTGAAAAGGAGAATCCCGAGCAGGAGCTGAATAAACAAAAGGGCAGCTTCCGGAACGCTCTGGCCTGAACATTCAGCCACGAGACGGGCAGATCGATTGCAAGCAGGCTGTTGTGTCTGGTTACTGGGGCAGGAGACATTTACATCGTGTGTACATGTGTATGCAGTTCTGCAGCCAGGTAGCCAGTCTTACTGAACACCCCCCCCCACCCACACACACACACACACCCACACACACACACACACTGGAAGGTTCTGAGGGGGACCAAGTGAGGTTTGTGGGTCTCGGAGGTCGGCCTTTCTGGAAGTGCTCTCTGTCCTTGTTTAGGAGCTGCGAGTGTGTGCCAGCGCCCCAAACCCAAAAAGCGACGCCTTCCTTCCGGTAACTTCTGTGGCGTCGACCCGGAGTTCTTTAGCTGCCTGCATCTTTCAAGACCTCCACCAGAGCAAAATTAACTGTTCTTATCCCATTTTTAGTATTGAGGTTTTTTTTTTTAAATAGCATCTGGTGAAATATCACAGAAGTTTTCTCATCTCCAAGTGAGCAAAGAAGGGTCATGTGACCCGTAACCTTTACTGTGGCAAAACCCGCAGAATCCATCAGGAGGAGATGACTCAATGTGGGCCAGCACGAGCCCTAAATGGAGTAGCCCGAATTATCTCAGAGAGGCTCCCTGTGGCCGCCCCGATTGGCCGGGTGGGGTGTGTGGGCGGGGCTTTGAGGCGAGAGTGATCTCACTGCGGGAGACGGCAGCGTAATGCGGTTGGAATAAGGTACGAGTGGCGGGGGGTGGGGGCCAGAGCCGAGGGGTACCGAGGTGAATTCCTGCTGAAATGAGCACGATGAAGATCATGAAGACGGTGAAGGTGCTACGAGGCCCCGGCCAGGGATGTGGGTGTTTTCCACCACTCAAACTCCTGCCCCCTGTTGGCCACAAACTGTCACTACACTAGAGGAGTGTGGGACCCCAAAATGACTGTGTGTGTGGGACCCCACAAACAACAAAACCCATGCTTAACACAGAAAGGCAGATAAATGGGCGAGGGTGTCAAAATGGCCGCCCAAAGTCGACGTAAACCTGCCTGCTGTCCGAGACGGTCCGTTTCTTCATCAGTGACTGCAAAGTCAGAAGTGCTCCTGCCGCCAGCGTTAGAGATCACAGAGTCGCCGGCACCTCTGCGTGTGGGATGAGTCACCGGACCGCCACAGGAAACAGCGGGGCGTACATGGCGTCCCCGCATTGTCCGGATTAAATCGGGGCGGGGATGGAACCGAGCCCGCAGAAAGTCACCACCCCCCACCCGCCCCGGAGAAGTGATGCGGCCCCGTAATCCAAGATCCGTGTGACGGCCGGAGCTAAGCGGGGGGGGGCCTCAGAGGGGTTGCCGATCTACCTGTTTGCGGGGTTCTCTTAGGAGACAGCAATGCTGCTCCCAGTCATTCCACTGCTGTTGGTGACCTTCGCCGCAAGCTCTTGCCCTCGTCCCCACTTACTCGCCCCTTCCGGTTTCTTCTCCCCCCTTCCAGACGACGCCCTGAGGTTCCACAACGGTCCTGCAAAGAACAGCTACATGGAGCAAAGCTTCCACGGCCTGAACCCCATCCTCAACATCCCCGTGCACCTGGGCCAGGTGGAGGCGGCCGAGCGCAACGCCGGACTGACGGGCCCCGCCTTGCAGCGCTGGGTGGACGGCCTGGTGGCTGAGGGCTGGGCCCCGGTGAGCGTGTGCGCAGCGGGCCCTGGGGCCTGCCCCGGCCTGCAGGCCTGTGCCAAGACTGAATGGAGCTCGCTCAGTCCTGACCCCAAGTCTCAGCTGGGGCCCCCCAGAGCTGATGGCCGCATCAGGTAGCGCCCCCTGCTGGACTGGAGGCTCTGTGGCTGGATTCCTATGCTGTTATTTATTTGTGACAATTTTATTACGTATTTCAGGTTGTTAAAAGGAAACACTCTGAGCATTCCTCCCCCCAGCCTCGTGCCAGTTATAATTAATGAGGTTCTGCATTTTCTTGAATAAGAAAACTCCTGTTTATTCTGGTGAGTTTGATTTAGCTCCCTTTCCCAAATCTATTTATTTTTTATTTAATTTAGTGACTGAAATTCCATTTTTCCTTATGGTCGCGGCAGATACAGGACACTGCCCCAACTTAACCTCTTTACTTAAAGGACGGGGGCCTGTCCAGGCATCCATTGGCTGCGGCAGGGTGGGGGCGGAGCCTGTCTGTCATGTCGGTGAATTAATTCTTTTTCTTTTTCCTGCTTCAGAGCTTAAACGTGTGCAGACAGGAACCAAATGGTGGCTATTTATTTGTACATTTTATTAATACTGAAAATCTTTAGTCAGTGACTAATGACAATATGCTGCTTTGCAGCTAAGTGACGGCTTTCTGTCAGTGCGCTGCCTTTATTTACAAAGGCCTTTCACCCCCCATCTCTGCTTATAGCCCATGTGTCAGTAGAGTGCAGTTTCTCCCTATGGCCCACTTGGATGCAGTCCACTTGGCAGGGTGGGCGGGGCTATGAGTGCTGTATGAGTGGGTGAGGATGTGGGCGGGGGGCTGTGGGCGGGGCTACATTTTTGGTATTTAGTTTTGCAGCATGACATTGCCTGAAAACAGGAAGTGGGCGCCGTTTGGACTGATCAGTGCTGCCGTCAGAGAGCACCCAATACACCCACACACACACTAAATCCCCAGCTTAGCTCCGAAAACGCACAAATAAGCAGACTGGTGAATTAAGAAGAGCTGAAGCTCCTGTTGCATTCTGGGAGATTTGGCTTCGCAGGCACCTGGCTAAGGCTGAGAGCAGAAGAAGAGACGTTTTAGGCCCAGGAGACGGAGGGATCCTCTCCACACTGGATGTAGGCGAAAGAAGCTGCTTATTGGTATTATTTTTAAAACATGACAGACAGTCAGAAACAATGTTGCAAAGCACCGCGTTTCCGTCACAGGCACGCTCCTTCTTGCGGAACTGGAGTTGAGCCTTTCGGTGTGGGCTTAGCAGGTAAAAATGTGAGATCAGCCTTCAGAGCAGATGGTGGGTGGGTGGTCCTGCTGTTTGCTGTCAGTTTTTGCTGTTTCAACCAATGGGATGCGGGTGACGGTGATTGACAGGCCTGGATAATGCCACTTGCTTCGCTTTCTGAAGGACAGTCGGTCTTGTCCACTTCCCTGTTTAGGAGGGAATATTAACCCCCAAGCTTACAGCCTCCCACCTGTTTCATTTCACCCAATTGTACATTGCTCCTTCCATAGCACTTTTTAAGTCCATCCATTTGGAAGCTGCGCCGCCCTGTTGGTGACACGTGGAATGGCATGGGTGGAATGTGTTCATGATTGACCTGGAGCTCACATTCCAGGACAGGGCACAGGAGGCTCCAGTCCTCTGTTGCTGCATAGATTTCTGGAAACTTCCAGCAAAAAACAGGTCATATATATATATATATATGAAAATGTTCATGTTGCGTCTACCTGCGTGTGTGTCCTGCGTGTGTGTCCTGCGTGTGTGTCCTCCTGGTGCATACTTGTACTACCTACAACACTCGCTAGCCCTGCCTGGTAAAAGTGCCACACTTCTATCCTCTGGTTAATCCACCAAAGGCAAAGAGTTACCTGATTGTGGCAAACTGCATAAACCTAAAATTACCTTGCCAGATGTCAGCAAGACGAGTCGAGCCTTAAAGCAACAATTTACTGCGGGTGGTGGTTGTAAGTGGGAGGAGTCTGAGGGTGGGTGGGGCCAGGAGAGGTTGGAGGTGTGGCTTGACAGGGGTGGAAATCTCAGCCAAATTCACTGGATGTGACAGGTGGTGTTGATGTCTTCACGTTTACAGTGGCAAACAAATTTCTCCTCCACCACTGAAACGATCACTCAAACACACAGTTAACTTTGGGATTATCATCCGTAAAAGTGTATTTAACGTTAAATCCAGTTACCCCACTCTGATCTATATGGTATAACTATTTTAGTATAATTCATGAAGAAACTGTACATAGATATTTTGTGAAGGAAGGATGTCTTATGGTAACTGTAAATAGGTCAGACGTTAAAATAAAATGGAATTTAAAAGGAAACTTACTTACGGGATTGATGCCTATCTGGCTAAAAGTTCTGGCTAATTCTATTAGGAAACAAAATCTTTGCCTTGAAGAGTGTTTTGCCAGACTGTTGCTCACCTTAGATGTTTTCTCACCTTCCCTGATCCAGGGTCTCTGTGCCTTAGCCCTTGTCCTCTCTGAGAAGCTCCTCCCCACAAACAGCCAACACACTTATTTATGATTTTTTTTTCCTTTTTGGTTTTGAATTTTACCATACCAAAAAGATTTCTGGCACTTGTAAATGCAACAATGCCTTCTGTCATTTTGGGTTCTTTATTTTTTTTGACTGCTGAATTTTAAAATAAAAGATTTTTAAAACACTTCTGTTCTTGTAGTCGGTGCTCGGTCTCACATCAGCCCGTACAAGCGGCCGGAGTCAGTAAGAACCCGGAGAGGTTCTGGGGCTGAGCTGCTGATGGCTGTCAGCCAGAGGGTCTCGGCCACAGCGGTCCACCGATGAAGGATCTAGACGGCCGGGAAAGCGGAAATAAACCTTCAGGGGAAGGAGCGGAGGCCATCCGGGAGGGAAACGGTCAAACGGAATAAAAGCAATTGTTTAAGATTGCTCAAGAGCTACCGGGCATTTCTTCATATGGAAATGAGGTGGCTGAGTGGGTGGAGCTGCATGTGCAGAGCGAGAGGCGGAGAGTAAAGGCTGTGGATGAGCGTGAGAGACAGGAAGCACAGAGGAAGGCCCCACCCCCCCGGCAGAGGGCCTCTTCAGATCAAAGGTGTGTGGGCGGAGCCCTCGAACCCATTACAGCACAGACTGGCCTGAGTACCTCCATCACCTTTTGTCGCCCCCCCCCTCCCTCTGCAGCCATGGCACACATTCTCACACTCGGGCCTCCTGCAGGCTCCACCCTCATCGCGACTAATGTCCCCCCGACCGTATGACGCTGGTCTGCCGATGTCAATCAAATCAGGGTGGGTGAGGGAGGGGGGGCATTCCCTTGGTGGATTTTTTGCCTCTCGGGCTTCTGCGTCTCGCAAAGCTGTACATCACGGCCGAAACACGGTGGGACACGTTGCCTAGCAATAAGGGTCCTGCCGGCCGTCTGGCATGGTGGGGGGGGGATGTTGGCTTCTCCGCTCTTGCGGGTAAGTGCCCTCCTTTCATAGAGCCGCGGATCAGGAACAGTTGATGGTATCAGAGAGGGTCTCAGACACAAAGACACCCAATTAGAGGTAAGTGTGGATGAAAGCAGGGTGGGGGGGGGGCTTACACCCCCCTCTTCCCAGAGTTCCTCAGCATCTATTTTTCACAGACGGATAACGGATGTCCGCTTTCCACCATCCTCTCTTCTAGTCATTCTCCTCGTACTCTATCTCGCTGGCGGGTGGCGTGCTCGCCGACCCAGAACAGACACACGGCATGTTAGCGGGAGACACAGCACCACCCAACACCGGCCCACACGCCACAGGTCGCACCTGCTCCACACCTGCGCGGCCACCCGCCCCCTCCCAAAATCCCCTCTCAAGCTCCAGGATGAGAGAGCCGGATTGGCTCTGCGGAAGCTCCCGCTGCGGGTGAGACCTGCTGTTGTTTGGGACAGAGGCGTGGGGTGGGGGAGGTGGGCTATTAGTGCATCTGCACATCGCACGGGGGCCAGTCGTGAGCTGTCTCGCTTAATCCAGGTAACAATCATCCCGCCAAGCTGTTTGCGGCTGTATGACAGAGGCCGGCACATCAAAGCCCAATAGCACTTATTTTAAGGTAACTATCAGGATTCCCATCTGTGGTGTTGAGGCAACACAGGGTGTTGTCACGTCTAATGGAAGTCAAAGCGATTGCCCACAATGCACTGCGCCGCCGGTCGTATTCAGCACACAGCTCTGTTCGCACAAACTGCATCTCGCAGGCGGTATCCTGGCTGTCCGCGGCTCATATGGGATTCGTCTCAGGCGAATACCCCTGTCCTGTTGGGGACATTGTAACGGGACTAGTTACACATCAAAAATCTAAGGTAAACAGGATGTTGCACAGACACGCAAACCGTGACAGTTTTGTGATTTATCCTGGGCTTCGTCAGAGAACAGAAATAAAGCCGCCCATGAAATTTTGCAGGGCGCTGCACTGGTGGATGGAGGAAGCTGTGTGATTTATACCTCGTTTACAAGGAGCGCTTTGAAGTTTTGCTGCCAGACAGAAAAAAAACAGCTCAAAGACCCCATAAGGATGGGGGAGGGTAAAATGGGATGGAAGGGGATTGAATTAAATCTCTGAAGTTGCTAGTCTGAGCGTGTCAGGCAGTCTGGGTGGCCCTGCGGTGTTTAGTGGACCTCCCACCCGCAGGTGGCAGTATTCATCTCATGTCACCTCCACAGAAGTGTACCATCTGCTCTTTAGATTACTGCCATGTCAGCTGTAAGTATATATGAGGGTGTCCTTAGAGCAGTGTTTCCCACTCCTTTGAGGACCCACAGACAGCCCAAGTGGGTCTCCGAGGACCAGATTGGGAACTGCCGCCTTAGAGTAAAGCACTTGGTATATTATACTGGCTTACGTGCACCAACAGTCAAAAGAAGGCAAAACGTCTGACCTGAATCATCCATCCATCCATTTTCTGTAACCACATATTCAGGGTTGCAGGGGTCCAGAGCTACGAACAACCCAGGATGGGGCGCCAACCCATCGCGAGGCTTGACTGGATTCATTTCAGTACGTATGTGTATGCATGTGTATGCAAGAAATGCTGTTAAAACTCTGCTTGCCAGCTTTAGTAAGTAGCTTTATATTTGCCACATAACTCCCAATAAGGATTAGACTTCAGTCTGCCGCTTGGCACACAGGTACTGTGCTCATGATTTAAACGGTGCAGATTTTTTTCCCCCGAAAAAGAGAGATTTTTAACAGCAGTAAAGCCATTTGCTGCATTGCGTTGCATCTGATGCACTCCTGCGTGCTTCTCCATATTCGTGGGGTTTCACATACACAGTGAGTCTTGGCTGTGGTGAGCCTGTGCTGTGAGAGGTGCATGGCAATCCAGACATCACACTTCCGCAAACACACTCCATCCGCTAGGGGGCATCTGTTTTGCTTCCTGGGCAGATCTGCCTCTTCTGCAAAAACGTACAACTTTGGGCCCTTCGACTGGGAGGTTCAGATCTCGGGCAGGTCGGGGAGTTGGAGGTGAGTGGAGCCCCTAGGTTCATACATTCCACATTAGTTTCTTACACAATGTCTTTTCGCACTCAATAGGTTATGGACTTAGCTGTCAGGTAGCTATACTTAGCGTCATATTTTTAAACTAGCGGTACCGTTGACAGGAGTTCGTGACACCCTGTCAGAACAGCTCGATTTTTCATAAGGTTGTGTCGGGCAGTTCCCTGGCCTGCCCTTTAAGGACCCGCATTGGTGCATTCAGGGTTCCTGGGTTAGCCTCAGAGGGAAAGAAAACATTGACAGTCTCTATTTCGGTATAATGGTACACCTGCAATATTTCACTGCTGATTTTAGCTGCACGGTGGTGAACCGGCGCTGATGATGTGGAGGTATTTGGTGTAGTATCTCCAAATGAAGATATTTGACTTCAAAAGTACTCCCATGTAGAAGAGAAGATGGTGCCAATTTTGATCGCTGCTTGTTCTCAATTCTCGGAAATTAATGTCGTGTTTTGTCTGCTTTCTTAGGCTGATGTGATCGTCCGTTCTTTCAGAAGCCTTGTATTCTGACTACCAGCAAAAAGAAAAAATATATATATATTTTAAGTCTTTAACTTAAAGGTTCTGTGATGGTTCTTGGAGCCACATTGACAGTGTGCAGTTTCAGAAGGTGAGGGTCTGTTTAGTATAAAGGTATAATCAGCCCAGGAAGTACAACTGGGCTCCAGCTGGTCATTTTGGGATGTAAGCCGCCCAGAAAAGGATCTGACCTTCGAGATTATGTAGTGCTTTTCATTCCGGAACACCGGACCCCATAGCTCGGTGTGCAGGTGCGGTTTGTTGCTGTCTGGCCTTCAAATTCATCCTTGCCCTATAACATTTGATGTTATTGCCACCTGCAATGGTGCCTCCAGGAACCCAGGCCCAGCTGCCACACTGCTATTCAGCTCCTTCATTCCTCAGATGTCCGCAGGAACCTTTCAGGGCTCCTGAATTGGGTGCCTGACTTCACGGAGAACCTGCACGGCTGAGCTGCAGCCGATGGAGTCTGCCAGATGCTAGGACTGATGTATCTCCTCGGCCCCATGACAGGAACATGTGACAGCCGTCAAGCTGCCCTAGTCCATGAGCGGCAGTGCTGGCCCCAGAAGGTCTGCGCTGGATCTCTGTCAGTTTGGTATGTACATGTGGGGCATTTTCACTAATGTGCCAGTGTGCCAGTGTGGTGAAATGGCATGTAAAGGCAACGTCAACCTGCGGGGTTAAATCCCCCTCATCAGATCTCACCCCCTCTCTCCCCTCCATCAGTACACCTTGAAAAATGTAACTGATAAAAAAATCTCACCAGAAGACGCACTCTAAACGCACTGATGACAGTTCAAATTAATCAGCTACCATTTTGTGGTAAGCGGCCGGGTCTCTCTCAAGTACCCAGAAATGTGAAGCCCTAGAGCACTGTCGACACGTAGCTGCTGCAAAGACACTGGCCCTTTAAGGTCCGTCCCCCTCTGAGGGGAAGCTGTTTCGCTCCAGACCTCAGGGTTGAAGGTTCATTTCCCCTCACAGCCTGTTACCTCCAAAGGAAACCATCAGCGGCTCTGTTCCTGAACACAGATCAGTCAAGTGCACCGAAGATGGTGCTTTAAAGGCAAAGTCTCTCACCTGCCTGCGTCTGTGAAAAGCAGGGGGCGGGGGGGTAGCGACAGGCAGCATCAAAGGCAGCCTGGCCCTGAGGACCCAGCAAGGCTTTAGGGAGGGGGTGGGGGGGGGGAACCACACACACTGAAAAAATTAATGACCAATGTTCATGTTTTCAGGCCAAAAGAGATTAAATTAAGAGCTGATTGGCCTTTCTGGGAGTCCTCAGCACCATGACAGACCTTTCGAAAGGTACTGGCTCAAAATGGCCATTTTTTGTTTACAAGCGAGTGATTATTTAAAATGGCTGCTGGAGATGTTGAATAGAAGCCCCGTAAAGAAGTCTTTATTTCAGTTAAGCATCTCCTGATCTGTAGGGGGCGCTGTGACTGATCAGGGTGGGCGACTCCAGATTTACCGTTAACAGCATCCCTGAGTTTACACTCGTATGAAAGGATGCTTGATTTTAAAGTAGAATTGCCCCAGTAAATGGACATGCTGTCAGAAATGCTGGGCCTCCTATTCTAAAGCACAGCCTTGGCAGTCAAACCCTCAGCCTCCATCTATCAATCTATCAACTCCCCTTCTTATGCGCTGGACCAGTCTGGTGAAGTCCACCCTCACGTTTCATAAATATGCAAGGAGCTGGTCAGCACCCCGCAGAATCAGCCAAGCGGTGCAGAAAAGGTCACCGCGGTTGGGTGCCCCTGCTGGGCTCGGCCCGACATACGTGCTGTTTCTGAAGTCCTGCTGTTCCAGTACCTTCCCCTGTCATTTCTGCATCTCCCTGCTATTCCTGTACCTTCCTGCTGTTCCT
>JAODKL010000005.1:79475-111163 GCA_026780765.1 Petrocephalus schoutedeni | reverse complement strand
CCTGGCTCTGCCCCTCGCAGATATTTTACCAGCTTGGAATAAGAGATTCGCTCAGCTGAAAGTAAGATGATGCAAGGAGGTGATTTTGCTCGGGGGAACATGGTGGAAAGGGGCCTCCACGCTTTTACAGGGTCACGCTTTCTCAGAGAGATGGGGGCATATTCTACACCACGATCGGCCTCACACTGGATGCAAATGGGGCAGCTGGACCTAGGCCCCAGTGGAAATGACAAGTTGTTATATTTAAGGATCCAGTTCTAAACCACTCTTTTCTGCACATTTGTTTTCCTTTATCTGTGGTTATCTGTGATAGATAAAGATGTGATAAGGCCTTAATTAGTCTGCTTATTCTTCTGGGATTCATTAATAATGCAGCAAAACAATGTGGTTTAATACCCTACTGAGATGCTTATGGGTATTACATAGCACCTCCATACCAAATACCTTCCTGTGTTTAGCCACAGCTGAGCCCAATCAGTTGTGTTTGATTAATGATCACTTAAAGAATTCACTATTATAGGATCTGAGATTTGCAATTAATTCAATGATGTTAAAACGATGAGGACGAGTGCTGTAATACTGCCCCGATCGTCTCACCATCCCAGGTACTCCTGGCACAAATCTGCTCTACTTTTTGATTTTTGGACCATTTTAGGTGCAAGAAGTTACACGAGCCCGGCACCATCTGACTCAGTGGAGTGTAATCACTGAATTAATTCAGTCAATATCACAGGTACACGCCTGGATGGTGAAATGTGTGGATGAGTAAATTTCAGGGCACCCTGTTGCATTTTCATCTTTCTCGAAGCTTTCCTCACGACGACTGAGAAGAAAATTTATTCGCCTGCACCCAGGAATGGGTTTGCTGTTTTTGGGCTCCACTTAACAAGTTACTTTGTATAACAAGTGTAGTGACTGTTTGTGGCCAACAGAGGGCCCCAAACCAAGGGGGCTCTTTACAAATGCATGGTTGTGGTGGTGGTCAGCACCACAGCTAAGTGCTCGGTGGCGCCCCCCACTTCCATGCTGCTCATCTGCTCTGCAGTCTTACTAACCCACTGACGGGGGCTGAGCGATCCCCGGCAGCTGCGGCAGGCTGAAGCCCGTCGGCTAACCGGCTGGTTAACCAGCCGACCAGCCGCACGCACCAACTGAGGGTCCCGCCCAGAACCCAGTCAGACCACAGCTTCCAGTGGGAGGAGTTTGGCTGCATGTGGGCTTGTGGCATCAGGCGCTCCCTGAGCGACCGGGCGGGACGGCCCACGGCGCTGCCCGGCTGACAGACGGCAGAGGGGCCCGTCCTGGGTAATCAGCACGGGCTTCCATCATAAACACGCAGTACTCTTATAAAAGGTCCTTTAAAGAGATGCTAATTGCACATTGGTTATCCCTGCTGTGTTTCAGAGGAAATGGCACGTTTAGCGAGGTTTCTGGCTTTTGGGTAGGTGACAGTATCGCACCACCGAAGGGCCGACTTCCAGCCCTCCTCTTCGAAAACGGCACAGAAGGTTCAGCCGAGGCTGAACGTTAGATCTCCGTGAGGAGCCTCACTTTATCCCCGCTCAAAGGATCTCGGGTCGTCTTCAAATGCGAAACTGTAAGATCTCAGGATCTCAGATACATTTTTGATGAAGCTCCTTCTCCATCGGCAGCCTTAGGGGACACTGTGCGGTTTTTGTGTCCGCCGTCCTTGTGGTTAGGGTGATGGAGAGCAGATTTTAAGCTGCGGGATCAGAGGTGCAGTCAATACAGTGGCTTCATGACCCCCACCCCACACCCACCCCCGCCATTCATAATCAATTCTTAATCCCGCCCTCTTCTTTGGAAAATCCCCCTTTTGGTCTGGCATCTCTGAGAGCACAGAATGTTCCTCACGATGGAAGCTGTAACAGAAATATCACAGGGCTTTTTATATGGGCTCCTGAAGCCCCATCCCCTTGTTTGATTGGGGTGTGTCCTCACTGGCTCTGATGTACCTCTGCTTTCTGTTCCAGACCTGTGCCACCCCCCCCACGGGCCTTGGTCCATGGCACTGCCCTGTGCTCCCATGTGGCCTGTCTCCCCCACCAGAGACCTCCATCCTGCAGCTTCTGTGAAGCTTTTCACATCTCCAAGTCACATTTTCCTGCCGTAACGTCGAACTGGGGGCCCCCTCTGCACACTGAGCCACTTTATTAAGGATCCTGGTGCTTTACGAGATGTGAAAACGGGATGCGGAGGGAGACGTGAGTCACACGGCGCTGTGGCTCCGCGCCTGGCAGGTGGGGCACACGTCAGCGTACGTGTTCATGGCGTTTTTGCAGCTGTGGAGACGTGGGAGCCAATGAGCCTGGGCGCCGTCCAAAGGGGCGTGAGATCCGCGTCTGAATCTGGCTGTAAGGAGGCAAGTGGGTCATGAATCCAGTTCCTGACTTACAAAGCCATGCAGCTGGCTGGGTGTGAACAGGACGGGAATGCCAAGGATGAGAATGCCAAGATTGAGCGTCACCCAGACACTCCGATCTCCAAATGGATTGGAAAAAATTGTTTTCCGACAAGCTGCTATTCTGTGATATCAGTGTGATTTTTATGTTCTTTTCTGTTCCTTTCTGTTCCTTTCTGCTCCTCTTCTGTCCTCTGCTTTTTTTTGCTGACTGTGTCTGTTTCCTGTTGGATCATTAAGGGTTTATTGAGGCTTTATGAGAAATTGGCAGGGGGTTCATTTCAGGCTCCCGCTACATTCCAAGCACTCGAGCGGCCGAAGGCAGCAGTGGAGGCCATAGCAGCGGCATCCAGGGGAACTCGCTGCACTGGGCATTAGCGGCGAGCCCTAATGGCACTGCTGTGTAGGAGGTGATGGGCTGCGTCTGCAGCCTGGCCATGGGGGAGGTGAGGGTGTGTCACACGCTGCAGCTGAAATAAGAGAGACTCTGAGGATCAGGCTTGTGCACGCACACAAATGAGCAAAGGAACAGGAAGACTTTGGGCTTCGCCGCCATCAGGCTATGATGTGGAGAGACGCTTACAAATGTATGTGTCACTTTTACCCAAAGTGACTTACAGAAGAGGGGAGGGTTATGATTTGTGTGTGTGAGTTCCCTCCTCTAATGTCCCCGTCCCTCATGTCCCCTCGTCTTCTGCCATAAATAATGACTCCAAGGTGTACGACAGCCTCTGACTGAGTTGTCTCCCCGGCGCTCGGCCAGGCCAGACCACCTCCTTTTTAATTAGCATCTAATCAAATCAGTACAATATCTGTAAAATTACACTTGCGTTAAGCAGCGATTCGCGTTAAGCAGCATTAGTCGGCCACTCTGGCATCCCCCTGTATCCTCAGATGCTCTTGCCCACCCCCTGGGGCACAGAACCAGCAGTGTAGGGCTTGGGGGGCCGCAGCAGCCTGGAGTACATAGGCAGACTCGCTGCCCCCCCCCCCGTAAGAATCACAGCTGCCCCCACCCCCCTGGGCATGCCGGTCCCTCATCAGCATTAGCTGCCACGTCCTGGACATCACTTGAAATTCTGCTAGAAACCGTCCATCTTCAGACGCTTCTCAAGCCAGCCACACAGCCGACAGGCCAACGCTGTAAACAGTCATTTACAAAATATCACTGGGGATATTAAAGCTAATGACGAGTGCCATCAGGGCGGGAGACAGCGTGCGGCCGCCACTCTGGCTGTGCCGCTACACTCGTTATGTAAATGTGCGCCACATGCCGTGTGACACGGGCACAGCGATCTGATTGGCTCCTCCAGCTGACGTCTTTATCTGCTCAACATGGGATATTTCTTGGAGTGATCGCAGATGTTTACATGGTGACCCAGTTCAGTTGTAACAAAAACACTCACTGAACCTTGCAGCCAAAACTCTATTACAGAAAGCAAACTCATGAAACTATTCATCTTTTCGGGGGTCAAATACGCAATGCCATTTCTGAGATAGCAGTTTCCATCATCAATGTCATGAAGATATTACATTTAGTCTCCAGTAAGAATCAGACTCTGTAACCATGGCAACAGATTTAAGGAATTACAGTTATATTTTGATTATATTTTCAAGCTTAGCATCATACACATGCGGGATCATATACAAGACTGCAGTCCCATTAAATAGGATTCATTACAAATGTAGGTGTGTGCACGGTAGGATAAAATGGCTTGGATTAGTCATTAAAAATAGAGCAGAGAGTGTTATAGATGCACAGATAATGTCATTTTTCTCAGCAGGCCTGACAGAGGGTTATAACAACAGGCTAATAATGAACATTAAAATAGGATTGATGCCTGGTATTCACATTTATTTCATAAATCCAGGTTTCACTCCCAGAAGCTGTTCCAGCAAATTCACGCTCTGTGGCGACGAGTCAGCCCCCCCAGTGTCATCAATAACGTGATCAGCTAGGGGGCGCTATCCCCCCTATCGGCTACGATCACAAGAAAGGCAATCCTGCCCCCACCCTCACCCGCAAACAGATGCCCCCAGCTCAGTCGCTCAAACTGGCCAGAATGCAGCGTGGCCGTGCTTTTGTGTTCCATAAATACATCAAGCAGAGCGCCGCTTATGCAGCTAATTTCCTCTAAGCGACTGTCCCCGGCGGGGACCGCGTTTCATCCAGCCGCTAGCAGAATTAGCACGCTGGGATTCTGTACTTAAGCGCGTAATTGCGGTGATGTGTACTGTGTGCACTGTGCGCACTTGTGTGTGTGTGCGTGTGTGTGAGGGGGGGTTTGCACAGATCACATTTGGGGACCAAATTGTCCCCAGAGTGTGGTAAAACCTGAAACTTCCTTAGGGGACATTTTTTTCAGGTGCCCATGTGGATAACCTCAATTTTATAAAAATCTGGGAATGCAACCAAAAACGTAAAAATGCCAAGTCTTGTGTTTGGGTTGGTTACTTATGGTTAAGGTTAGGGCTAGGTAGGGATTAAGGGTGTCGTGATTATGATTAGGGTTTTTCCCATAGAAAAGAATGGACAGTCCTCATTTAGACAGGTATGCGGGTCTGTGTGTGTGTGTGTGTTCATGTATGTATGGGGGAGGGGGTTGTTAATTTAATTTGATCTAATTTAAGACATCCAAAATAGTCGACTTCCAAAATAGAGAAATCATGATAATCATTCTTGTCCTTAATTTTCCAGCAGAGAATATCCTTAAATAGACTCAGAACGGGGATGCCCCAGAGGATGATGGGAAACAGGTCGCTCAGAAGCCTGCTCTCGGCCTGCCCCGCGCAGCTCGCCACTGGGGAGGGGGCGACTATAATCTTCTTACTGCTGGCAGGGGCCGGCTCATTACTCTGCCCCCCCCTCCCCGCGGGGACCCGTCCGCGGCCCTGTGGCCCCGCGTCCTGGTACTGTCACGCCGCTGGCCGCACCCGCAGCTAGAGGAGCTGTCTAACTGCTGGGGGAAAAAAAAGTCCTCTTGGTGGAAAATATTCCCAGCATCTACCGGGCACTTTTCAGCTAAAGCGTGTATCTACTTGGATACACTTTATACTCCCGTTTTAGCTCAACGTAAATATTACACCACAGTGGCCGATTATCGCATTAACAGATTCCACTGCATAAACGTTTTAATCTCTTTGTGGTTCATTTTCCGATGCATGGAATCGTTTTATATAATCCGAAGTGTAAATAATCCAAAATGAAAATGGTTGGACACACACACGAGAAGCGCCCAGTTTGGCCCTTGGCAGAACCTGACAGGTGCAGTACTCTTCCTCCTCTACCCAAATTTTCCTCTTCTCATCCCGCGAATCCCGGTGCATTCGTGCCTCTCAGGCCTTGACGCTGCTGTTTCATTCCCAGCCAATCTATGGCCACAAGGAGGCAGAACTTCCCGCGGCACACAGCGGAGCAAAATGAGCACCATCCACACCACCCACCGTCTCTGATCTCAAAAATAATAATTAAGCAGCACCTGCTACTCTAAAGAGTCTCCTCGTCGTCACAGGATGGGTGTGAGGACTCGGTGCGGAATAAGGCGTTTGCAGGGTCTACGGACCAACACGGCCAACTGCAAGCAAGACCGCCAGTATTTGCGGCAGAATGGACAGGCCCACTGGGCCCGATTAGAATGCCTGCATTCCCTGAACAGGCCCGCTCGGCACTTTGACTGTGTTATCTCTGCCCGTTGACAGAATCTGTGCCAATCTGTATTTTTACTGTGCCGTGTTCCTGTTTCTAATTGCAGTAATTTCATCAGTCTGATCCACACCATTGACCAGACCCGTAATGTGACACTATTAATAGCTGGAGGCTGTACTAATTCTGACCTCTCTACCAAATCTGGCCCCGTATAAGTCATCTCTGCACTATTCTGTCTCACTGTAAGTGGGGATTGTAAATGTAAACTAATTAACAGTGTATTTTTATACTGCCGGAGGCGTAATGTCTTGCTGTATGAAATGTGTAAATTGCCTATCATCTTCTAAAAGTACAGATGGTTTGGAGCCCCGTGATATCCAAATGCGTCTCTGTGATGTATGACAGGCCCACAGGAACAGCTAAACCCTTAAGTACAGTTTACTGCCGGATGCTTTGTTTGATGTCTAATTCCTCGGAGCGGCACCACCTGCTCGTCTGGCGTGGGGACGGTGTCTCAGGGGCCTGTTTCTGTAACGACCGGGAGGTCCCCTTGGGCTCCCGACTTAGCAAAGCGGCTTCACTTTGTTTCGGACTGGGGGGGGGGCGCCGGGGCTGTTGGGTGCCACTTGGGCATCTGGGCGCCACTTGGGCATCAGGGCGCCACTTGGGCATCAGCCGGCACCAGTTGTGAGAAGCCTGTCGCTCTGGGCAGATGTGCAGAGTGCGGGAGCCATCAGTCACGTAGCGGGAGCTCTCTGCTTCCTGCGAGCTGAGCGCACAGGGCTGGCCGCCGTGATGCGTGTTAATAACGCAGCGCTATTAACGTGCTTATATCTAATGGCGGTATCCTGTAAGAAAGGTGTCGGTGTGTGCGCACGTTTTATACCTCATAATTACATTCTGATTAAAAAATAATTTTTCAGAGTTATTCTCTTAAATATGGGTGGTTCTATTCATCCTAGTTTCGGGTCGGTGGATGAAGCCTTTTTTGATATTCACTCAGAAGAAGAGCAGATGGGCTTGATAGAAGGGAGCGAGAATTTGATTAGCGACGCTGGGAAAAAATGTTCATTTCGGCCGATTCCGCCATTTCAATATTAATTCTTTTATCAGAGGATCAATCTTAATTAGTGTTTAAAGTCTTGCTGGCGGAATACAGGGAAAAAAGGGCATTCCGACAGATCGACCGCGACCGCTTCGGCGCCGCAGCCGAGCGAGAGCCGCCGCCGCCATCCAGTGGCAGCCAGCAGTAATGCGGATGGTTTTTACATCCAGCGTACAGGGCTCCAGGCCATGGGAGATCGCAGTTTAGGTTACTGGATGCACTTTTCTTCAGATAACTGGCATACTGCTTTGAAGCTACTAGTACCCAGAATCACCATAAACCATTTTTGTTTGGGGTATCTGTAGTTTGCAGGGGCTGAATGACCGAATCATCGTAAAAGGCCTTTACTGTTGTTTTTAAACTGTCCTGGGAGGGAATTGCGGATATTATTGGTTTGCCTTTCTGGCCAGATACCATTTTTGAACAGTCAGTCAACTGTTATGCTTCAGGGTGCCCCCCGGAGGTTATAAACAGCGCTGCCTTGGGTGGGAGTCATGGTGGAGCACTTGTGGCACCCTCTCTGTCCTCGGCAAGCCGCCTTCATCCCCTGAGACTGCCCGGATAATGTTTCACCTGTGTTCCTGTTCTGGAATGTGGCCCGACCAAGCGTTTTTTACGGTGAGTAATCCATCTACATGGTACCCAATCCGCCATCCTCTGAGCCAGGAGGCTGGGCTGTCTCCAAGGCAACAGTGCAGCATCATGTGATGCCCCATTCTCTGCACCCACAGCCGACCATCACCACATCTTGGAGATACTAAAAAACAATTCCAGAGCAATGCTGAAGTTTGGGGATGGGGCAGCTGATCAGACCTGTCCACTAACAATAGACCACCCCCACTAACAGGATGCCATGTCCACTAACGGGATAACACCCACAATGGTCTCCAGCCCAGAGACAGCTCACTGCTAGACCACCTGGCTGCCATCAGCACCAGCCCACAGCCCCTGTGGCCTTATTAGGCAGAACCAATCAATAGCTTTTTAAAACATCATAGAGAGTCTTATTTTGTGATGAGAATGTAGTGCAAGCTTTTATTTTGCTGGCATGCTGATGGTACTGAAACAACTGAAGGTTGGAGGTGGGGCCACAGCAGCCACCAATGGGAAGGCTGATCTCCAAACTACTGTACTGCTATTCCTGGGAAGGCGCTGCAGACCAGCAGCTCCACAGCGTGCAGCTGGCATGTTCCCTGAACACGTCAAACGTGCAGTAGCTTGCACTCAACTCAGCCAAACCCAATTAAAAGGATGGTATTGTTACCATTGTTTGCTCATCCTTAAGGCATATCAAGAATAAACGGGTCTGCACTCAGGCTTTTGCATAGTTTTTTATTAATGATCCACCACAAGCGCAGTACCGACATTTTAGCACCGAGCCTACATTGGGTGTGGACCCAATTATTGCTCAAGTTCTTGTGCTGCATTGTCAATGAACCGACAGCATGTAATCCTCTGCGACGGAGGAACATGGCGTCTCTAGAAGTCTTTGTTTGAACGTTTCCATTATTAAAACAGCCATTAAGGTCATTGTTGTGACTCCTGTGGAAACACCTGCCCCAATCCCGGCTGCGAGGCACTCCGGCTTGCTCTCCATCACCATGACTGGGTACTGTGGGGAAGTGGCTTACAGACTGGACCGCATCGGCAGGTCGCTGGTTCGGCACCCAGAAAGGAGCCTGTTTATACACCTGTCATGTCTCTTCTACCATTACTGCAGCAGCACGGGGCTGATCTAGCCGGGTGATCCAGGAGATCGCTGGACACCCAGAGCATACCCTGGTTAAAAACAGACAGCTGTCACTGTTGGAAAAAGGAAGGGGAATACATGCAAATAGCATCTGCTGACCAAAACATCTGTACCAAGAAGGGTGGCGCCACCTGGTGTCAGAAACGATATACACATCAAGAGGCCGACAAGGTCGTGTTCACATAGGCTCATAGCGCCCCCTGTAGGATTAGTGTTGCTATTACATTTAGAGTTAGGCTGAAGGCTTAGGCTTTGAGATTGGTCTAGCAATAGGTGTATGGCTTGGATTATCTTTGGGAATTGTAATGGAGTTCAGGGTAAGGGTCTCTCGGCCCTTAACTCAAAACATCATGCTGACGTTCTGGCGCTCCTCTTAGGCCTGATCTCCCACGGCTTTCCCGGCTGCCGCTGGAGCGATTGGTCCGTCCCTGGTGTCTGCCACCGGATACACTCCAGCATTTAGTGGCATGAATCCCAGAGCTGTTAGGAGACTGCAAGAACTATTATGGTGTCTTACCAACCAGAGTGTGAACCAGGGTTCATGCACCGTTCTAGGAATTACTTTCTATTATTTTTAGCAGTGCATGGAACAGAGCAATTTCTTTGAATCATATATTATTCTGTGAGGAAATTAGCTATATTAGTTATCATTTTGGCCCATTTTACTCTGGTCTTCAGAAAGGTAGACAAAAGACAGTGTGACAGTGCACCAGCTAGGGTGGTGAGAATGCTGTTACACTGCGCTGACGGATGGCAGTAATCTACAGTACAAATGGCCCCATGCCTGCTAATGGACTCTGCAAACTCTTTATAAAGAAGGAACTGTGTCACCAGAACCTGGTTTTGTTTAGAAGGGGGCATTTTTCCTTGATTCGACACTAATTAACTACTTAAAACAACACTTATCACAAAATTGCAGACAGCATGACAAATCGGCCCGATTAAAGTAGAACGAAATCCTGGTACAGCAGGAGCAGTGATGAAAGGGATGAAAGGATTTTTAGCAGCGAGGACCTCACAGCGTCCTGCAGCAGGTGGTCGCAGCCCTGAGCCACACCCAGCGCCCCCCCCCCCCCCCAGCACCTCCACGTGCCGCACAGCCACCAGACGCAGCTGTGGATGCCGTGGCCTGTTAAGTCATGGGAACAGCCATGTCAGCCCCGCTCAGCGAGTCTGTAACGATACTTAACTACAATACTTAAAAGGCGAAGCAGTCCACCGAATCACAAGTGCCGCACACTGATAGGATGCTTCTACCTAGACCCTGTGGCCAATCACACGTGTTAAAGGACCCCCCCCCCACACACACACAGAGGCCACAAAAAACAACACAGGACCTCGGAGACAAGCAGGAATCTGCCAGACCCCCGCAGAGGCCAGATGATATACAGCCCTCGGTGTCAGACAGACTGGCATATGGGACTGTGTTATTGGTGAAGCCGCACATGGCGACCTCCTGCAGGTAACCCTGGAACCTTCCCATGTTTACACCACGTGAACCAGGAAAAGAATTCTCCTGTGTTCAGCAAGATTGAGAGACTTAACAGGTGTTTGTTCAGGCTGCCACCAACGCTCACTCAAACTGTACATCACTTCACAAAGAAGCACCTAAACCTTATGTAAACCCACCGCAGAACTAAAGCGCCCCCTGCTGGCAGGAACAGCTCAGGGTTCAATGTGCCATCGACAGAAGTCCTTAGACAAAACTTTAGACTCCGGGATGCTCCACACAGAACACCTTCCTTCACCTGCCCCCCCACCTCTCCCAAAGTACCTGCAAGCCGACAGCTTTGTAATTCATCTGGAGCCTACGGCTAATGCCTTTGTACTTATATTTTAATCGGTGAAATTTTCAATTATCCATGACTGTATCCTGGCAGGCAGCCATCCTACTCCACTAGAACTACACCAGCACCACAGTAACACTGCAGACACACACTGGGTACAGGCTATGTGCAAATTCATAGCTCAGAGAGTGGTGCTGCACTGCCCCCTACCTGTGGGCTACCTCACTTGCTTGTCCTCTTGATTCACAAAGCTTTTAACTAATTTCAACCCAGGAAAACATTCCCATAGGTGAAACTTTCCCAAGTGCAAATGAGCCCTGCAATTCACATGCATACACACCAGGTGATGTTTAACCACACATCCCAAGTTTGCAAAACACAGGACATCTACTGTACTTTAACTCACCCAAAAGCATCTTTACTAATGATCTCTCACTAGTGCCACCATGTGGACACAGGAAGAAGAAACAACTCACCTTGTTGCCTAGCAGCAAATTTCCCTGTAACAATGTTCCACTTAAGCAGAATTGCAGCACAGAATCCCCAGAAAACCATTCGGCCAGCTGGATTCTCAGGTTTAGAACTTCGCTTGGGGCTTAAACCAGAAACCATCCATCGGGGTCTACACCCATGACCACCACACTGGTGGCACTGCCTCTGAGTACAAGCTCTGCCTCCCCACACACACAAATGTCAGATGCTGCAAGCTCATCCAGAGAAAGCCACTGGCTACCCAGAAACATGACTAGTCAAAATTCAAAGTTGCTTGCTTCCTTACTTGACTTTAACAATATATTTAATGCATAGATACTATTTTAACCACAATACACAGGCATCTAGATGAGGGTTCCCCAATCCAGTTGTGGAAGGCCAGAATCCAAAAGTTTGCATTTTCCTGCTTAAACACATCTTACATCAGCCAATTATCTGGTTTCTTACGTGTGTTTGAACAGAGAAATCTGCAAACTGGGTTAGATTCTGGCCCTCTGGGAGCAGATCTGGGGAACCTTTATCGAGACTTTAAAAGGTACTGTGGAACGGAGGCTGCCCCAGGTCACACCCACACCGGAATTTACACCCGCATATACAGTGCTGTTCAAAAAGCTTTGGGAGAAGAAAATGTTCAAATGATCTTCATGCTTGGTTAAAACTACATTGCTAGCTTAGCCATTTCAAGAGCTCTCCTGAGGTCACCCCGGTACTTGTAGCATCCAGAACTCCCAAGTACTTCTGACTTGCCCACTACCCTGCCTCAATGGGCTAATCAATACTTCAGGAACTTTAACTCACTGAGGTAGTGGCGAAACATATCAAATGCATGTAATGGTTGGGGTGCCCTTGAGGAGAGGTTTGGGAACCAAAAGTGGTGTTCATCTAGTCATCCAACAAGGTTAAAGTAACTTTTTGGCAAAACATTAAATGTTTGTTACTGTTAATTGGCACGTTCTGTTAAATTGTTTCTGTTCAAAGCAAATATAGTTACTATCTTGATAAATAGCATTAAATATTTCCATTGACGGCATAACATACTTTTGCCCAGTAGAGAACAAACCACAAATCAGGCTTCGCTGGAATTCTCAGTAATCCTGCAGTACAAAGGCACATGGGAACTTGTGAAACACTAAAAAAAACTACATCCACTTATCCGTGATTTTAAATCATGCCTGTAGTTCCAATGTGGTAAATCTTGGTCATCACAGCCTTGTCCGGTACTCTACTGAGAATCCGACATTACCCGTTCATAAAGACCGACATACAAAGCACCCTAATATCTTAAGTCTTCAAGACTCCAAAGACCACCGCATTCTCATCAGCCGTCAGTTGCGGCCAAAGAAACTGATCGAGGAACCAGCTGAGAGCAACGGTGAAGATTTCGGTAACAGCAGAGGCACAAATGACAAAGCTCAAACCCAGAAAAGGAATCTGAGTAACTCCCCCAACGAGAGCCGGCCAGAGGAGCAGGACAGCCTGGGCGCCGCCGGGGCAGGACCTGGGTGAGTGCGCAGAGGACGACGCCGGAAACGTGTGGAGTCAGAGCTCTTTATTTGGCCAGCATCTACACGTCTTAAAAAAAGAAGCCGAGGATTTTCCCTCCAGTGTGCTTCCGCCTGGCCTCTTCATGGTCCATGATACCAGCCGAGGTCGTCAGGACAATGTACCTGTGGGGAGAGACCGGCACATTACCGGCGCATTAGCACTTTACAATAAGCCGTGCTAAACCAGGGCAGGACTGACTAGGTAGCTGGGGGCCGAACATGACTGATATACTTGGAGTTACAGTAATTCCACATTATGCCGAATACAGGAGCCAGTTACATTTACACCAATGCTGCGTCTGAATTCATAAGTCAGCATCCACTGCAAACCACAATACACCCACGAAGAACGCAGCGTTTTGTTCAGACGACCAACATACCAATAACCATTTCAGTTCATGTAGATGCACACATCTGCCCTCCAAGAGGAAACATTTCCAATCCCAAAAGCCAGTGCTGCTTGTACTCCTGACTAACAGGTTGCTTTCTGTGAATTTTAACAATGCTCTACGGCCACATTATTCATGGTGCACAGGGACTGCTTCCCCATTTTCCCATAAATCACTGCCACTGTTGGAATTATCTAGCTGATATCACAGGCGCTAAATGGGAACTGGAGACAACTACAACCACACAGTCCTTATGCCAGGACAAAAAAATATATATATACTGGATTCTTACAGGGTGAATATGACAAATGAAAAATCTCAGACTACCACTTAAAACAATCACCGGAAAATGAATAAAGGATGTCTGCAGCACTGAGACACTGAGAGAAAAGGAAAATGTCTCCTACAGCAGAACATAAGCAGCCAACATGGTATACAGTCCAACATAAAGAGGCTGTTCCAGGTTAATGTCCAAATAACAGAACCTACATTGGGGTCCAGCAACACATTAAAAGAAATGAACATCGCATAAAATTCCACCAATACTAGCACTATAATTTCAACACAGTGATTGCACTGGAGGCACGAACTGAGCATCGTTGAATAAAGTGAATCAAATGTTTGGAAATTTAATATTAACTAAAGCCATGAAAAGTAGTTTTACTGAAACAATGTTTAGCACTGGAGTACTACAGAGGGTGTTCAATCCAAAGATTGGGGAGCCGCATTTTAAATGGTTTCAACTTCCTGAACAAGCCCACTGTAGGACTCTACCCTACAAAAGCATCCGTGCTGAAGATGCATGCTTCTGGTGTCAGTAGAGTTCCTATAATGGGGGCCGAGCTTTGAAATCACAACCAGGAACAAACTGGGAAGGATTTGTATGAATGAAACAACTTCTGTCCAGCACAGGAGCTAAACTTGCGAACACAGTGGCAGCACTTGCCAGCCCCTTTAAAACATTACAGGGACACAGCTTACACACAGTAACATGCAAGCACTGCGTCAGCGAGAGACCCTTAAATCAGGCCAAAACAATCATATACGAAACACTGATTTCTGACTTTACCAAGCCTGGGACTTAAAATAAAATATCATAAAATATAAAACTTTCCAGGTTCCCACTTCTGTCTGAACCATACAGTAGAGAAGACTTAAAAATCTATCACAGTTACAAGGGTCTGTGCCCATACCCCAGGAAATCATGGGTTCAAATCCCATGGCCCACCAGTAGACAGAACAAGGCCCTTAGCCCCAATTACTCCAAAATCTGCTCAGATGCAAATATACTGGTCTCACTAATGGTATATATAAGTTATCTTTTTGTAATACCAGACACACCCCATGATAAACCGAACCAGGCTAACTTTACCCATCTACTGAGCCAATGTGGGGACCATGAGCACAAACTCACCCGAACTGTCTGGAGGGCAAGAGGTTGTTCTGCCACTTCTCAAGGTCTTTAAGCTGGACATCAAAGCGTGGGCTGATGACCCCACACTGCGGGAGAGACAAGGGGCGTCAGGAGGCTCCAAAACGCCCCGGACCACCGGGCACTGTGCACTGAAGTCAGCCTTACCTTGTTTAGTCTGCCTGTAAGATTCACCACAATTTTGCCAGCCCTGTGATCGTCTATAATCTCGAACTCGCCGATGTAGCCTGAGGAAGCAGGGAGGGAGGGAGGGAGGAGGGTCAGCCTGGGCCCGCATGTCACCGGGCCCGGGGGGGAACGCGGAGCACCGCTCACCGTGCTTCATCATGACGGTCAGGAAGCGGACGATGACCTTGGAGCAGGGCCGGATCAGGACCTGGCGCTTGCCGCGCTTCTCCGCGTTGTTGATGCTTTTCAGCGCATCGGCGAGGACGTTCATGCGCACCATGGTGCCTGCGGAGGAGGCAGAGAGGATGCCGGTGAGCCACGCCGGGCGTGCCCCGGGGCCGGGGGACAGCCTCACGCACACAGGGCGCTTCCCCGGAGCGGGGCCCCGGGGCCGGGGGACAGCCTCACGCACACAGGGCGCTTCCCCGGAGCGGGGCCCAGGCGTGACATCAGTACCAGCACCTTATCCACAGTGAGCTTTGAGGGCCCAGTACACTAACCGCTCAGCCTATAAGAACGGCAGCCGGCCAACTAACCAGCTGTCACTAACTAGTACTGCACTAATCTGGGCCGGTTTTCGGAGACAAACTGCGGCGGGGCAGAGTGAGAGAGCGTGCGCGCTAAGCAAGCGGGGAAAGGGGGCATCGTGCTGCCTGCAGCCCGGCCTCTCCGTCCCGAGCCTCGGCTAGCTGTCGGCTAGCGAGCCGCTCTCTGCCGCCTCCGGACCTGCCGGCCCATGTAGAAGACGACGCGTTCCGGGGCGAACCGAAGCGGCCGTGTGCTTTTGTCGGGAGGGCAGCCGGATTGTTAGCGGCGGCCGTTTGCTGTGTATCGTGCCCGGCCGGGCCAATGTGTCCGACACACAGGAGCCAGGTACCCGGGCGTCCACAAATCCAGCAAACATTAACATGTAAGGAGCATATCGACGGACACCAGAACTAAACCACCACGTAACCACTGAACTCGTCTTGCATTCAATTGCAAAGGGTGACCCGCTAATGCTCGGATGACGCTGATACCAAGACGATTGAAAATGATACATAAAATTCGCCATCCTTACCAGATCTGTAATATGGCGGAAAGAGGAGGAAAATCCGCCGCGTGGTGCATTATGGGAAAACCCGGCTCTCGCAGGTTGAGGTCTCGCGAGATCTTGCCAGCCTCAACACTACTATGACAAATACGACGGCTCTTTGACCGAAGGTAACTGCGCCGAATAACTTTTTGTAAAACAATGTAATCCAATCCTGACTAGTGCACGATAGGTGATTTACTGTGGCTGGTGACCTGAGCCCTCCTTCTCCCGACACTTGCAAAATCCATAAAGTGCAGGGGAAGTATGCTACTTTTGAACATTTATCTACAGTGTAAGAAATCATTTACAGAAACAACAAAACCCATACCTGATTGTAGGCTATTTTTTCTGTATCCCTGTGCATACTGCTTATTATATATGCAGTAGAATTTGACTGTTTTTGCACCATATGAACACTAGATGCCGCTGTAGATCAGAATAATTTGATCTCCCCTTGATGATTGGTATGGCCCCATGTACAGCCAAAGGGGGACTGATACCTACTCAGACCATAATGATCGGGGGGGTTCAGGTCCCCATGATACTTTTGGGGACCACATTCCAGGCCAACCACATCCACATCCCTTTCTTTCTATTAAATGGACAATGAGCCACCTTCACTTTACAGCCTAATTGCCAGAAGCAGTCTACAGGGCAGCTGTATGTTAATCTTAACCACAACCCTGAGCAGCAATGTAACTGACAGATCAACTCAACAAAGCTTAAGAGGGCACCATCATCATACACATTACACAGCTCAACCATGACAAAAATCTCATTGTCTTTTATTAAAATCACAAAGGGTATTTAACAAAATATTAATCAGATGTATTCCATAGGACAACAGCTATATTACAGTGTAGTCTTGACATTCTGTAAGCATGTGCAAACGGCACTGGTAGACTGGGATCCATGTCAGCTTCATGGATGCAGGCGTCCCTGGACTAGACAGCTCTAACAGACCTCACAATAACCACACCAACTCAGGATTCCTTTCAAATCAAAGTTTATTAATTTATAACGCAAACAAGAAAAATGGAGAAGGTGGGAGAGGTCTGTTTAGTATGACTAAGGAAGAGGACAGGTTTATTTACAGAAATCACCCAGATAAGGGCTGGGTCCAGACTGACAGCAGATACAGCAGTAGACTCACACAGCTCACACTCCAGCCTGCTCAGGACCTGCAGGTTGTTCACCTAATACAGGGCTCACCAGCTCTGGTCCTGGAGAGTCACTACCCAGCAGGTTTTCCATCATACTGGAAACTCATACTCATTCTGATGAGCCACACCCATTTCTGGGATCTACCCGAGAACTGCTGTGGCTCACCAGAAGCCAAGTAGGACAGAAATCCTCCTGGGTAGCAACTCTCCAGGACCGGAGTTGGAGACCCCTGGTCTAATAAAACAGATTTCATGGTTTCAGTGCAATATTAAAAACATGGAGGGGAGAAGAGCTTGCTTATAAAAACATGGACTTTCAATTCAAGGCATTAACATTAAAAAACAGGAGATCCACACTGAAGGTAACTTTTGCCAAGAGGGATACATGATCCGCGACTGCTCGGTGCCCCAGGAACCAAGCAAAGGCAGTGAGCCCGCTGTAACTGGTGGGCCCACATATAGACACTGCAGTGTGTGTGTGTGTGTGTGTGTGTGTGTGGTGGGGGGGCATTTCATCTGTGCTCTCGATCTGGATTTAAAAAAAAAAACAAAACAGAGGCAGACAGTGTGGGTGGGTGGTTGTGTGTGTATGTGCGCTCTCTCTCCACTCGTCTCGCCGTTGCGTCTGCGCCCCCTCACTCGTTCTTCTTCTCCTTCTGCTTGAGCAGCTTGTTGATCTCGCGCCGGGCCATGCCCACATACTTGGTGATGATTCCATGCTGGTTCAGGCCAGGCAGGAGCAGGAGGAAGCTCACTGTCAACAGAAACATCGGTCAGTCTCACTTCCGGCTGTGCGGCCTGCACTCAGACGCGGCCCTTTCTGCAGTCTGAATTACATTTAGCCCCTCCCCCCTCCAAGGTGACATTTTTGAGAAAGCTGGGTCAGCCAGTCCCTGAAGCGATTAGGGTGAAAGAGCCAATGATAAAATAAGTGCTGACCCTGGGATTTGAACCGGTGACCTTCCACTCACAAGCACAGCATCCTACCTTGCTGAGCCACACACCACCCCCTCCTACTTTTATTTACATACAAGCAAGTAGTTTACTTTATATACCAGTGTATGGAGGTTATTTTATACACCATAACAGGAGTGACAGCTCCATGGACATCCTTTCGGGATGGGGTGCAAGTACATACAAGCAGCCATGAGACCATGAGATTGCCACAGAGTCGCCTGGCTAACTGCTGGGCCAGTGCGTCATGTTCATCTTCACAGGAAACCGCCTTCAAGCCTACATGTAGTGTCTGACTGCCTCGTCCGAGGGCCTCACTCGGCTGCTGGCAGGTCCCGCGACCACACCGCACCACACAGCGTGTCCCGCAGGGGTTCACACCACTCACCAGCAATGCTGCCATCGCACATTTCACTCATTACACCGCCTTCAAAACCCTTTACTCTCAACCCGGCTTGACGCTTTCCTCAGGAGAATGCTGTGAGCGTATCGGTTCATTTGGAGAATGCTCTTCTTGAACACTGTTCCTTTATCAACTGTCTGGCCAAAGCACTTTACCACCAGGAAGAGGGGCCAGCATGTGAGCAGAGCTGCAGAGGGGTCACTGGAAGAAACCGGTACACAGCCTACATCTACGTACCGATAAGGTAGGTCAGGAAAAGGTTGTGCACTTGCTGGCCAATCCACGCCACCACCACCAGAGTGCTGATCACAGACATGAAGTACTGGGGAAGAGAGAAACAAGGACAATATCAATACCAGCCCAAGGCTGATATGCAGCAGCCTATCAGGACCATCCAAGAGAAATACTACCACTGCCCCCAGAGAACTAACTGCAAGTAGATTCCAGCATTCTACATGTTGCAGAACAAGCTAGAAGAAGGAGAGAAAAAACAAAAAAACAAAAAACACAACTCTGCACGTTCAACAGATCTGAAGGACCAGTAAACTGTACAATGTGTCAGCCAGCTGCGAGTGTACAGCCCTGACAGCAGACGTCTGTGGGCTCAGTTTGGCCGGTATGGTGTACCACTTTAGGTTTCTCCTCCTTCAGTGTCATAAGGCGCTTCCCCCAGCCCTGCACGCTGCGCCGGCTCTTAACCAGGTTCCCGCAGATCTCATGAAAGCGCTGCTGCTGCTCGGTGGTCCTACAGGTGGCGCCGGTGAACAGAAGAGTTCAGTAAATGAGAGGTGTCATGGCTTCAGTCCATTAAGAACACAAGCCAAGAAAATGTGTACAATTGCAATACTATGTACCAAAATGCACAGTATCACATTAACACACACAAACAGTCTTTGAAACCTTGCTAAACATCTAAAACAGGATCACTCTACTGTGGTTTTCACAGGCCGTTAATGGAACATTCCACAGAGTCTTATGATCTGCAGACAAAGCTTCTTTCTGGCAACACTCAAACATACACCAGGGAAGAGTAAACAAGCACTGAGGCATTACACTCATGTCACCTTTTTGCAGGTTTTGTGCCTTGTCAGTATACGAGAGTGTGTGAGTGTGTATACGTGAGAGTGCACGCACGCAGCTGACAGTTGCCACTTTTCGCACCGGAAAAAAGGAAGCGATTAAAATTACCACACAAGCAACTGAAACCAAGAACGAGCAAATGATGTGCCCATAACCGGACAAAGAAGATTCGAGGCACACATCCTGACCTACAAGGTGAAACACCGACCTGCCATGACAGGAAACGGGTTTGTTATACTCGACCTCAACCTGAAAAACGGGCTTCCGGGACATGCCTCAGAGGGGCAGACTCAGCTGCATAAGTCACATGGTCTGGCCACTTTCCGAGTAGCCAATCAAGGGTTTTATTCAAACGTGAACAGCACAAGCCGAACGGCACGAGACCCTGATATGGGAGCATGCCCCGACACATTCAGGAATGCAACGCCCAAGTCATGCACACCAGCAGGATCCAGATGAGGACTGGCCATTTTCAGGACTGCTAGTCCTGTGTAACGATAAGCAACTGCCAGCACCAATCAGAGTTGTGCTAGGCGGGGCTCAATTCTTGCCAATCTAGCAGATTTTATTTACAGAACTCAGGACTGAGCTGCATGCAAGTGGCTATGGATCTCAGACTCATTGCTGAGCACTCAGAAATAAACCCTAGATCTAACCCCTCCCCCACCCCCAGTCAGCTGCTGACTCCAGAGGACACGACGGGACATTACACAGCAACTGTGGCCTGTGACACACAACGCTGCCACACTCTGTGAAAAGGTCAAGGCTGGCCTGCTAGTGACAGAATAGCTAGGTAAAATCCTAACAGTGTGACTGTGTGTGTGCACGTTTGTGTGTGTGTCTGTGTGTGTAGATGCCCCCTTAACTTACCATTTGTTGGAACCAAAGACTCTGGGGGCCAGGGTGGGCACCAGGTAATCAGCCAGACACAGAATCATCACAGCGCAGGACACTCCTGTTAGCACAGATGGGTCCAGGAAGTAGACCATCCTGCACAGACAGATGCCAAACATATTAGTCAAAGTTTTCACTAACAGCAGACAATTAACTAACAGGTATGGAGCAGCCCCATCTTTTCAAAGGGCTGACAAAAGCCTACGAAGCGACAGGCAAAGGACGACTCATAGGCACACCTGCAAACCTGTTAGGCCAACAAAACATGAATGAACCTTGACCTAAATACAAGCAGGTGCCAAGCTGATGCAAGCTGTACAATGTCAAGGCCTGAAAAGCACTGCTTTAAAGTGAGAGTGACAGAAGCACATCTATAATCTGGAGGTGCAGCCAGACTGGGGCCCCTCATTAACTGACAGACCGCCATTAACTTCGGCAGCCATTAAAAAAAAAGCATGTCAGAAAATAAAGATTTGACCACCATAGGCCAGTAACATGGGATCTAGGGAGGCCGTGTTAAGGACATATGAAAAAACCATTTAATACAGGTACATGACTTTATAAATGACTGTATGGTGTAGATAAATTGCATACATGCATCAGCCTTTTCAGTTGTACACAACAGTGTCAGGTAGATACTCACAAGAAGAGCACAGAGGTGATACCCACAAGGGCACCGGGGAACCAGGGCTTTTCCCAGCGCAGAACCCGGTCACCGGCCAGGATGACCTCACCCCAGCCCTGCAGCTGCTCCTCCAGCTGCGAGGTTTCATGGGCCTGTTTGACGGCACACAGGACACCACAGTCACACACATCCCCACCTCCCAGTCCCACCTGCATGCTGGCCAAGGGCACAACCCTCCCTCCCCCACCCAACCAACGCAGACACCATGTTTGTGTAACATTATGGGGGGCGGGGGGGCTCCAACAGTAAGGCACCACAGACCCAGAGGGAACACTGTAGGCTGAAAAATGACACAGAACGACGCCAGGCCACCTTCAGTAGGCCGTTATATATAGATTCCTGTGGTCTCTTACCATACCAAGGACACACAGACCGGGCTGCGTGAACACTACTGACCACAGGTACGGCAAACAACTGAACATAATCACTGGCTTCCCGTGCCCATTACAGCCAACAGATTAGAGCTAGGCGACTTCAGTAGAGCACGGACGAGTAAAGACTGGTTAAGGTACAAACTAGCTAGTCACAGCCCATTAGGGAAGAGAGAGTGGAAAGGGGCCAAGGGGAAGGGGTGCGACGTAACGGGCTGCCAGAGCTTTCAGGAAGCAGGTTATAGAGCTGGCTGGACGGGCACCTAGATCGCTGGCGAAAACAGCCGCTCGAGTTTATAGTCAAGAGACGACAGGTGCAGAAATGTCAGCCGGCCGCAGAAGCAGGCCAATATAGTGATGAGGAATTAAAGCTATACAACTAAACGATTATGCACATTTAAAAATATTTTGTATATCATTTTAAATTTCGTCTTACACCCCTCGTATTTATATACTTAGGAGACACCCGAGCGGCTGAGACCTCACAGGTTACGCACAAGCGCCGAGCTAACGTTAGCCAGCTAGCCGCCCTTCCTCAAGCAGGAACCGCCGAGCATACGTACAATAAGGTTTGCGCTCCTGTTGTCGCCTTCTGCCATATTCGAGCTGTGAAACGAGCAGCTTTTGCAGAATCGTCCGTCAGCGCCTTATATGTCGTCAGCGAGAAGCCGCTCAGAAGAGATAAGCGCCCGATAGCGTACTCTGTCAAGTCCACACCTATCCAAAACGGCCTTTAACCGTCGGGGGTGTTTTCGCGCATGCGCAATCCGTCTGCCTGGAAACCTGGGAAATGGAGTCTATTAAAAGAAGCCGCGGTTAGCGAGTAAACGTATGCAAAAGCTTCGAACGTAAGCCAATCACATGTTCTCTTGTTCGTGAGATGCGGACCACTTCGCGATTTAATCGAAGCAGCGTCAGTGAAAGTAATCAGTTGGCTTTGTGATTATTGTGTGATTATGTCATTGATTTTTCTCTCCCTCTCCCTCTAGCGAAAACATGGTGAAACAGGACTTGCGCAACCCTCGGGAATCTTCTTCTACGCCCGATTGGCTAGCTCGATTGAAAACAACGTTTGTTTTTCACCAATTGAAAAAGCCATGTAATGACGTATGAACAATTCAGTTCATACAGATTTTTTTGTCCTTGCAAAACCACTTTACCAAATAGGAATGTGTACTTATAACTATTCAGTATTGGCATCACAAATATATTTTAACTTTCTTCCAAATTCATTTTTCGATATTGATTTATATCGCACGAAAACATCTAATGTAGCCATATTGCTGGTGCCAACGCTGGGCTTACTTAAAAACCCAGGTAACCATAAAGGTTCAAGATTCTACACAGAAATTTGTTAAGCTCCAGTTATGGGAATTAACAAGGCTTACTCTGGCTGTTCCGGCGCACTAGGCGAGATTCTATCTGCCCCAACCCCCCGCACAGCGGAAACAAGTTAATTGAATTGTAATAACATTTCAGTAACTAGCTCGATCGCGTGTCTCAGAAGTAGCTGAATATTGAACCCAGTCTTGATTAATAAAACGTCACGGAATGCAACCGGAGGTATTACTTCATATATTCTCCCCATGTCTCCTAAATAAAGCAAACACTATAGACCGTTTTAAATCCCAATTTATTAGGCAAACAAAACTGAATAAAATCTTTAAGAAACAAATTGCACCAAGACCAAACACTCACTAATCATTTAGCACAGTTCCCCCACTAAAATGTAAAACTAGTAAAACAAGCGACAGGGGACACAGCTTAGGAATGGTACATTAACACGGTAAAGGCAAAGGATCATATCCAGTCTTCCAAAGAAGCAGGAGGGAGGAAAATGTCTTGAATATAATATATTAACAGATCAAATGCAAAGGGGAAAAAAAAAAAAATCAAAAACCCAATTGAGTCAAGGCATCTTACATATTGTTCAAAACACTTAAGTCCTCCTTAAGTCTTCAAAATCATCCTCAAAATCAATCAAAAAACGAAACTGGACGTCTTGACTTGCAGCAGTGTCAAAAGCCAAAAATGACAGCGAAATGCTCAGACTCATCTCCTCGGCATTTTATTTTTAAGTGAAATTTCTGCACGATACATTTTTATTTTTTATTTAGTGGTGTGTAAAATAAGGGTTTATTCAGTTGCGATAACATCTGAGCAAAAGGAAAAAAAAAAAGTCGTCTTGAGTACACCGTAAATTAAAAGAGCTCCGGTCTGCGTCAGACTGAACGTAGGCCACGGAGCCCCCCCGTCCTCCCGAGAGACTCCCTCCGCTTCCAACGACTTGTGCCGGTGTCGCCGCTGGGACGAGCAAAATCAGGCTGGTCGCTGGACCGAGGCCTCCTCCTCTGGCTCTCTGCGGAGATGCAGTCCAGGAGAGAGCTGCTGCCAGCCCTCTGCCCTACAGGAGGCAGTCTTAAGCAGGGCCCTGTAGCCAAATCCCCCTGTGTGTCGCATTGTTTACTGTTGTTTTGTTACAAGGGTGGGGGGGTGGGCGCAAGCTTGCTACCTTATTAGCCCCCTTAACCACCTCGGTCAGCCCCCCACACACCCTAAGGAGACAGACGCAGACCCCTTTTGGAGGTGTCAGCAGGATCGCCGGGGGCAGCCGTGCTCCGGGGGTCCGGGGTGGGCCCTGGGGAGGATCAGTGGATCCCCCCCCGCCATCCCCCCTCCCCCACAGGGCTCTGTGACTCCTCCGCCCCAGACCCAGTGGGTCCTGGTGGATCTCTACCCTCGCTGGACCAAACAGATCTCACGGCGTCCCGTTCACACCCACGCGGTCCAGCCCTCATACAGCTGAGCCAGGTTGTCTACGTTCGTGGCTTCCTTGATCACATGATCCACCTGGATGGGAGCGGAGAGGACAGGAGACAAACGTCAGGCACACGGTGACAAAATCACACAGACCTCAAAAGGGCAGATTCTAGAACATTTATTCTGGATTAGTAACTGCTGTGCTTCATTTTTATATAGCTGTTCGCCCACAATCCTGATTATGGAAACCAGAATACTTCTATTAAATGGGAGGGAACTACTTACTACTTACAGCCAGCGACAATGTGGAACAGCCCCTTTTAAGGGAATCCCTGAAACAATCATTCATGAGGAGGGGGTGGGCAGCCATTTGACCGTGGACTTCCAGAGGTCAGAAGTAGCCCTCCCCCCCCTCCACTTGGGAGTTTTTGCTTCCTCTTCTCCATTGCCCTCTGGCTTTCCTTCATAAAATAATGGATTGCCACTGACCCATGTCAAGTGCCTTAAGGTGGCTAAAATTCCTGTATCGCGCAATATTTTGTTTTGTCATTTCTACACGACTTCTGTCCCTCATATGTACAGCTGTCAGCCCTATTGCCCCCCCCCCCCATGCCTGCAGCTATGGCACAAGAATTTCAGTGCTGCTCAGAACACATGAATGTAAAACCTGAAATGGAAACCATAGGGCCCAGGTCCTGCACAGCCAGCGAATCCAGCGCGGCAGGACTCCGGCACACACGTAACCATGCCGACAGCCCGATACGCCACCTGCTCTGCGACCGTCATCCTCCTGTTGGGGTCCACGTCTCTCCCCTCCAGCTTGGCCTTCACTCGCTTCCAGACGCTGACGGCATACGAGTTCCTCTCCTGGACAGCTGTGTCGTCACACAAACACCACCAGCTCGTCATGCCGCATTAAAGCCAGCACGCTACCAATCCTCCCGGGAGAGGCCGCAGCACTGAGAACCTGCTACGCTAGGGCCTGAGGGCCTACGCACCTCTTCCTGTTCTGGGGTCACGCACGGCCCGCTTGGGGCTTGGAACCAGGCCCTTGGTGGTGAGCGCCAGAGTGCTGGGAGGGGTGTCCGTGGGGGTCCCTGGGTTCCGGGGGAGGGGTGCACTCTTGCGCGCGTTCTGAGACATGCTGTCGGGCTGTGTCCTGGGGCCAGTGCAGCGCACGGCTGAATAGGAAGAAAGAGATGGTTACACCCACACACTCACAAAAGGATTTGGTCAGACAGCCAAACCTTTAGCCTTCTCTCTGCTGCCACCAAGTGGTCCAAACAGAAATTGCACACCGGGGAAAGTGATGTAATGTGCTTACCAGCGGCAAAGCTCGTCTGAACAGTGGATGTCGGACTCGCGCAGTCACTGGCTCTCTCGGTCACCAACGGGGAAGCGAAACTCACCAGCCCATTATAGATGCTAAACATGAGGGAGATGGGAAGTGATGCACAGCTCATCAGACACGGTAAGAGGCCAAGGCCCCCTTACGCAGGCCCGACAGCACGGCGGCTCGCACCTCTGGCTCTGCGCCTGCAGCTCCCGCAGGGTCCCCGGCACCTCCTGCAGCAGCTCTGCCGACTCCTGGCTGCGCGGCGACCCCGTGGCCTGCACGACGGTGAACAGCGCCGTCTGCACGTTGTCCTGCCACGCTTTGTACTCGCACAGGAATTGGCGCACGCTGCTCTCGTACGGCACGTCCTCGCCGTCGGCCAGCGCGTTCTCCTCATCCTGCAGAGCAGAGGACAGAGGCGGATGACGGAGCTACAGGGCGAGGCTAAGTGCTCAGGCTACAGGCTAAGAGTTAAAGGCTACAGGCTAATGCTGCGTTCCGTTTGAACTCAAAACTTGGAAACTCAGAATTCCTAGTCAGAAACTAAAACACCCCCTGAAGTTGGAATTCCTGCAAGGAAAGTCAGGAAACGACTATAAATCGAAAAGGCTGGTGGTTTGAGTCCCCAACCCCCAAACCTGACGACGCTGAATTAGCTGCCCACTGCTGTATCAGTCGCACATGGGCTAAATGCTGAGGATGCATTTTGTTTAAAATCGGTCATACACACATGCTATCCAAGCACTCTGTGTGGATGTGTTGCTATGGTATTACCGCGTAACGCATTACCATTAACTGATATCGCCAACGATGGCCAACGGTGAACCTGACTTGAACTGAGGTCCGTATCACAAAGCAGGATTTCAGGCTTGGTATTTACAGTATTCTGGGCAAATTAAATCAGACGTTATGCAGCTAAGGAAGAAATTAGTGAAACGTGTCCCTGGTAAACGGCTTTCCGACTTGTTGCACTGGACGTCTGTTAACTCAGCAATGACATCATTCCCGGAGGTAAAACGGGATGCGGAATAACTGCCAAGGCTGCTGGGCCACTGACAGAGCGTCTCTGCCTCCAGCGGCAGGGCGCCCGCGGCCCCCGGGGCCTCACCTTGGCCATGGCGCGCAGCAGGTGCTTCACGTCGGCCAGCTGCCGGTTGTGGGTGGACAGGACACCTTTGATGGCGTCCACCAGCACCTGCAGGGTCTCCGTCGCCGCCTCCAGCTGCTGCTCCTGCTCGTCCTGCGAGGCACGCAGGTTCGACATCTCCTGGCTCAGGTGCTTTCCGGCGCTCGCCAGCCATTCGGGGCAGCCGATGGGGAGCTCCAGAGTGGGGCTCTGCAGACACGCGGGGGTGGGGGGGAGGATCAGCGAGGAAACGTGGCGTCGGCACGCCGCCTACGTGGCGGTCTGGCCAGCAGGGGGCGCCAGCGGGGGCATCGAAAACACTCACCAGCCTGTGGAGGAGCTGCAGCTCCAGCGGGGAGACCGAGGTGCTGAACTGTGCCGCGTACGAGCAGGTGGCCTGGCAGCGCTTGAGCAGCTCGAAGAAGGCGGCGTCCATGTTGAGCGTCTCCTGCGTCCGAGTGCGCAGCCCCTCGAAGTTCAGCACGGTGCTGCACAGGAAGGTCACCTGGCTGGCCCGCTGACTCTCCTTCAGAACCAGCGCCCGGCGCTCGGCGATGCTCGCCTCAAAGTCCTGCAGCACGGGGGCCAGCGCCGGGTTGGCCCCGCCGGCCCACTTCAGCCGCTGCTCGATACTGCCCTCTAGTGACGCCAGCTTCTCCTGCCAATGCACAGACGACAGAGGGCAGCTCACTACCAGTGCGCTGGGGAGACGTTCCCTTCGCTCCCACAAGAGGGCGACACTGGCAGAGGATCTCGCCGACGCAGACCTGCATGCTGGCGATGGACGCCTCATCCTGCCGCAGTTTGTACAGCTTCTTCTTCATGTTGCTTAGGATGATGGAGCGCGGCGGAGGGCTCACGGTCATCGGCTGGTTCCTGGAGCCCAGCACGTCTTCATGCTGCCACTGGGGGTCGGGGTAGAAACGGGAAAGCACAGAGGGTCAGAGGTCAAAGGTCAAAGTGGCCCCTGGGTGAGTCAAAGCTGGTCATCACGGACACAGGACTGTCTCAGTACCTCGTCTGTACATAAAAATCGACACTAAAAAAATGCTGCAAAAGCTGTAATGGGTAACCTCCAAACGGGCTCGATCTGAGCTGGAGCCAAGTAAACGCCAAGGGTGTAACACAATCATGGCTCCGTGTGTTTTCGGTATGGCAGGAGTCAAAGAAAAAAACAAAAATACCTTTTTTTTTTATTAAGCAGTGATTTACTGAACAAAGCATGTATGCCTTAAAAAAAAAAAAAAAAAAAAAAATTGTATATTGCTATAATCAACTGACGCGTAGATTCACCCGCCCCTTCCCGAATGTTACTTGGGGGGACCACAAACACACAAAGGTTTCACATTTCCTACATTCATTAAACATATGTATACCGAAAATTTTCAGTACAGATACGCCCACGGTCACACCTATAATAAAGCCCCATAATCCTTTGCTGCAGCAGCGGTGGCGGCTCTTACCTGGAACACGGCGATGTGCAGCTGGGCCCGCTGCAGGCTCACCTTGCAGGCCTCCACACTGACCTCCAGCCTGCGCACCAGGTCCAGCTTCTTCCAGGCCGTGTCGTAGGAACTGGCCAGCACCGTGGCCCGGTTCAGCAGCAGCTGGGGCAGCCGGCCGGCCTGCACGCCCTGCTCCACCGCCTTCTTGCACAAGTCGTCCAGGGGCACCTTGCCGTCGGCGCCGAAGTCCTTGGCCTCCACCTGGGCGATGAGGTCCATGCCCAGGGCGCTGAGGGCACTGCACATGGCCAGGCCCAGCGCCTGCGTGGGCAGCCCCATCAGCAGCTGCCGCACGAAGTCTGCCGTGAAGGTCTTAATGGGCCGCGCCATCTGGTCCTCGCTGACCACGGCGGCGCCACGGAACACGGCCTTCGGCAGGGGGACTGGCCCGTTGGACTGGACGGCATCGTCCGCCGGCGGCGGGAGACAGGTTCCTGCGAACGGGACCCGGATCGAAACGCCACGGTGACGGACGGAACCCCCGAGTGCCGACGGGACAGCGGAACCCGAGGTCGCCCGGCGCGGCCCACCTGCCAAAGTCTGCGCGAAGGAGCCGCACAGCCGGAAGAAGTCGCAGATGGCCTGCAGCCGGCGGATGAAGAAGACGTCCTCCAGGACCTGCCGCTGCCGGGGGCTGTCGAAGAAGTGGGCCTGGGCGGCGCGGGCCTCCCGGAGAACATCCACCTTCCTCCAGGCCGGGGGCACCTCCATCTTGTTCAGCTGGGGGCATACATGACGATATGGGCGCGGTGATTAAATATCTCTATCATGTGATGTTAACCCCCCCCAGCTGGGAGAGACTGGACCCCCCCCCCCTCCCCGCAATCCCACAGGGGGCTGACCTTCTCCACCAGGAGGCCGAACGCCGCCTCCAGCTGCGTGAACATCCCGTCGAAGGCCACCAGCAGCATCTGCCCGGCGCTCATCTTGGGCGTGTCCTGCACGGCGCCCTCCGGGCTGCGGGGCTGGATCAGCTCCGAGTACTGAGCCCGCAGAACCCTGGATGAGGGACCCCCCCCAGCACACAGCCATTCATCCAACAGCATTTACACGTTCTGTTCGGCTGCAGATGCCCAGACATCAGCCTGGGCCCCCCGAGGTCTGACCTGCAAGGTCACCACACTAAACATTAAATAATCACGTTCCTTACTCAGGAGATGCTGAAGAAGCTAAGCAGCTAGCTAGCTGTGATCTGACTCTACTCGCTAAGTATTCTGAGGTTCTGAAACACCTTGGAATGGGCAGGGGGTCCCACAGAGATTTTTTTTATTGGGGCCGTATAAAAGGACAAAGTGGTACCTGGTCACATCCAGGTAGTGGGCGTCGGCCTCCTCCTCCAGGCCCATGGCGGCGTTGCGCAGGTGGGCCTGCAGCGCCTCGCCCAGCCCCTGCAGGGAGACCCCGTCTGCGCACTGCTCGATGAGGGCCTCCAGCTCCGCCAGCATGGCCTCCAGCGTGCTCTCGCCCTTCAGAACGCACCGCAGGGCCTCGGGCACGATGATCTGCCGGAAGTTGGTGTTCAGCTCCTGCGTGGCGGGACACAGACGGGCCGGTCAGCTAGCGGACACAGAGGGCGGGCTCCGGCGGGTGCCGGGCGCCAGGCCGCACCTGCAGGCAGGTGTAGACGCCGTTGGCCAGGTAGACGGCCTGCAGGCTCTCGGCGGGGCTGGGCACGTCCAGGTCGTGGGGCAGCAGCTGGCACTTCTGCAGCAGCTGCGTCAGGGAGAGCACGTTTCCGCTCATGCTGCAGAGCTCCTCCAGGAACCAGGCGCCGTCCCGCGAGGTCAGCTCCACCAGCTGCTCGCCCGCGCCCGCCGCCACGCTCTCCATGCCCAGGTTACGCCTGGGGGGTGGGGGTGGGGGGGCATTACTGACCACGGCACCATGCTTGGGAGGCACAAGCGGGTCCCAACAGGACCCCAAACACACCCAGAGGGCGCTAATGACTACATAAAAAGGAATCTCCCATCTAACACACAGCAAAGGGGGACCGGATTGGCCGCGAGGTGGCGGGCTGACCTGGTGAGGGCGCAGAGCGCCGTGATGATCACCGCGGCCAGGCTGAGCCCGCCGGGCTGCCCGTTCTCAGCCAGGAAGCAGCCGACGCAGCGCTCGATCTCCTGCAGCTGCTCCTCGCACGTCGGCACGCTGGCGCCCTCCGCCTTCAGCCGCTCGGCGTGACGCAGGAGCCGCGCGTTGATGTCGGCCGCGTGGTGCTGCAGCGCCATCTCCACGCCAGACAGGAACTGGCAGGTGGCCGGCGACGGCTGGGGGGCGAACTGGGCCTCGTACCTGGGGGGGGCGGGTTTGCAGAGGGGTGGGGGGACTTTTAGTTAGAGAAGCCGGCCGCTCCAAAGTGACCATCCCCTGCCAGCCAATCACGACCCAGACAGGAGCTGCGGGCAGCGCCCAGAGGAGGCCAGCACTCACTGGCGGTAGACGGCCTGGCAGCAGTCGGTCGTCATGTCGCGCAGGAGCTCCTCCATCCACTGCTTCCAGGCGTAGGCCCGGTGGCGGCGCAGCGCGGCGCGCGGGTACAGCAGGCCCACCGTGCCGTAACTGTGCAGCTGCTCCAGGCAGCCGCGCAGCAGCGAGCGCCTCTGCTGCAGCAGTGAGCCCGCCTCCGCCTCCAGCTGCTCGCACTGGCTGATCAGGTGGGCCTGGCCGGCGTTCTGCAGGAAGGTCGTGGCTGGGATGTAGCTGGGGGGACCTGGGGGGGGACAGGAGGACAGTGTGACATCACTGCCTGCTTAATGCAGGAGGAAGACAGGGTACATCAAAACGTGATTGGCAGCTGGCTAACTCCACCAAGAGCTACAAGGCCTTGTTTAAACAGCCATAGGCTATTCCGAACAGCGCCCCCTATGTGCAGAGGAGGCGCAAAGCAGGGACGGAGACACCCCAGGCCGGGCCTCACCAAGCTCGATGGGGCCGTTGATCTCCTGCAGGAGGCTGGCCAGCTGACTAGCCTCCAGGCTGGCGAACGCCGCCTGGTACTGAGAGATCCACTGGTCCAAGTCGGACAGCTTGCTACGGATGGCGTCCTGGACGGTCCTCTGGCGGGACTGCAGCTGCGTGTGCTCCGAGTACCTGGGCGCAGAGAGGGCGGGTCAACGGGCTGAGGCGGACGGCACCGCTCAGCTTCCGAAACTTCGGGGCATTTATTAAAGAACTGCTTTGAAAAACTGGAGATTCTTGCTGCACTCAAAGAGCTTCCAGCACAGTGCACAAGCGCTTTGCCATATTACTTAGTGCACAACAGGTAAAATGAAAAACTGGGCAGGAATTCCATCCATCCATTTTCGGTATTTGAGCAGTGCAAGAGTGAGGAGGGGGCGTGGCCAGCGGATGCGGACGCCGGTACCTGTGCTCCAGCGTGTGGACGGGGTGCTCGGGGCTGTCGGCCCCCTCCAGAAGCTCCATCTCCTGCAGCAGCCGAGCCCTCTGCCTCTCCACCTGCACCAGCTGCTCCTGCAGGCTCAGGTACTCGCTCATGGCAGCCTCCAGCTGCGGCAGCACCACCAGCATCTCGTCACGGTTCTTGAACCAGTTTACCTGCGGGGTGGGGTGGGCGAGAGAGAAGCGGGGAGGCGTCAAAGTT
>JAODKL010000005.1:48888-59548 GCA_026780765.1 Petrocephalus schoutedeni | reverse complement strand
ATTAATTAGAGGACTGATTGGCTGAAGCGTCCTCACACCTGGGTTTGAACAGCGGAAATAAATAAATATATATATATGTATATGTATATATAAATTTATATAAATATAAATTGCCAACATAGCTTTTTAAAATAAACTTAGGTAAATAGTATCTATGTCTGTCATCCACTCATTCATACAAGGTACTAAGCTCATTAGTTATTGTCTTTTTTTAGTCATACAGTTATTATGAATCGTTAATCAAATGAATAGTGTGCAATTTGTTTGATTCTTTTCTCAGAGGCTACAACATATAGCCATAATAATAATAATAATAATGACACTTTATTGATCTCTTTTTGCCTACACATATATTGATGAGAGGAAGCTTGGTGGCAAAGGGCAGCCAAGGACCCTAAGACATGACGATTCTGCCAAGTCCAGGCCCAATTGAGGCACAGGCATGGAGGCTCGGCCCGCTGAGCCACGCGGTGGGAAGTTGCCTGTAGTTTTCAATAGTTAATAACGTTTGGAAGGTGTAGTAAACAAAACACATCAAACCGGTACCAATAATAAGCAAATCCAGTGAAGTGTCCTGTCTCCTGGCTGCCATTCATGGTCTTATCCCCAGCCTTTTGCATATCCCCTCTTCCTCCACTGAGGGATGTTGTTGCCTAGTTACCAAGACGTATGAGTAGGTGGGTGGAGAGTGTGGAGAAGTCGTAGGCATAGACGTTAGCAAAGCTGCTCGGGAAGGGAGGTGGCCAGTGCAGCTATATTCTGACCAGGCTCTGTTACTGTGCAGATTCCCGATAAGGAGCCCGAGTTAGACGTTAGTCTAACACACGCGATCATTTATGAAGATGCTCAATTTACGATGTAAACGCTCTAGCATGACAAGCATTGATTTGTCTGACCCATAATGTTCATGAATCCCAAAGGATCAGCTCATTCGAAATGTCAAGAGCTTGGATTAAATTGGCTAAAATGGCCAGGATCTGTCTCCCGGTTTGGTATCAGTTTTGGGTAAAAGAATATTATGTGTCTGCTTTCGAGTGCATTTTTGCAAATACATAATATAAATGTACAGCTGACAACACTATAAAACAAATTTGTGTTTATTTGTGTAATTTTTATCGCCATTGTCTTCAACCAAAATGTCAAAGAAAAACTGAATGTAAAAACAAATTCCATGGAAATATTGAGTATGCCTATCCACTTTATGTGATGCCCAATTATGTCCACCAGATGGCAGCCTGAGTTTAGTATAGGTGTTACATACACCGAGCACAGCCAACAGCCATGCAGTCTGAAGGCTCATTGACAGGACTGAGGAGACGACAGCCAGCGAGGGGGATACTTCCTGCCATCCTCGCCATGTCCACCATCTCTGCTATCCTCTTTCTTCTGTTGCAGTTATAGCAATTCCCCAACCCTGTCATTATGTACCCGATATATAGGTAAAATATACCCCTCCCCAACCACCCCTTCTCCAGTCAGTGGCAAATTCCTAGGCTTTTTTTCTGTTGAAGATCTGCCCCTGTACAGACCTGTAAACATGTACTTCACTCAGGTATATGAATATTGAAAATGTACCCATAACGTGGCACTGCTGATGGATCTGATCCGTTTTCCTTGGCTACGCATCCAGTAGAGGATTACATTTATTTACAGGTCAAAGCCTCCCTTACAAAGCAGAAGAATCTCATTAAGCTACAATGGGCATCACTCCGCGAGTCTGCATAATGCGATGCTGCATGAAAGATGCAGAACTGCTGCTGAGGACAGCCCAGCAGGAATATGACATCATCCGTGCACTAAGGCTGTAAAAGCATCGCATGGACCGCATTCAGCACCGTGCCCGCCGACGGCACTCTCGCTCGTTTAATTAGCACACACCCAAAAGCATTCAGCGAGTCAAAGGGCTCCTTTGTTGCCGAGGAGGGTGTGTCTGTGATGGAGCCGCCGCTGGCCGTGCTCGCGCTGCACGTCCGTACATCGCCTACGCCCGGGTATACTCCGGATTCTCCAAGTGAACAAGCTGAAGCTAGCTCTCAGGACAAGGGCACGATCCTAGCTCCAGGGCCTATGACTGTAAAGGTAAAAGCCTGCAGTGCATGTGATGGACGACCATCGGTCACAGAAATACGCTACACACACAGCCTGGCCACTTGCACACACTTCTGTCCGTGGCACTAAAACCGGGCACATACCGCTGGCTATTATCAACTGCTCATTATTCTGCTCTCTGTCATATGCATTGTGTTAATGTATTCATTCATAAATGCAATTGTACTTATTTTCTTAAAGTCTTCATAAATAAATTCATGTAAATTTATTTTGTGTTTTCTGTTTAATTTGTGTTTACTAGGGGCCAGTAGGATCCCCGTTAACAATGTTCCCTTCTATGTATGTTCACCAAACATTACTGCCTGGTTTTTCTTACATTCCCAATATGTTATCAAAACACTACCACAACTACTACTACCACTTAGACTAATAATATAAAACCAAATACCGGTCATGGTAGGGCAGGGGGTAACACTGTCACTGTCACGGCCGGATGGCGTATGCTCAGCATGCACATGTAGTACTTTCATGAAACAATACTTTTCAACGTTAATTCTGTTGAAAGGATATTCAGGTAATAATGGCACCATGCCGGCATTGATAGAACATTTGTCACAATCTAATGTAGTACCATTGGTTTTATGGTTGAGTTCATAAGAACCGGCTTCTAATGGCATTAATCCCACCACCTGCCTTCATGCCCGGAGGGCCCAGGCATGTGGATTCAGCACATTTAAGCCACAGCTCTTGGGAGGGGGGACTTGTAGATTCCCTTTCCCTTTCCTCTCCTTCGAGCTCCATTCCTGAATCACAGAACTTCTAGGGAATCCATAGCATCTTTGTTTTAACCATACTTAGGCTCTGCCCAGACTAGGCCATTCCTGTCCTTGGTAAAAATCTCACATGATTGGCAGCAGGTTTTAGCTGGATTCTGAAAGGCTGATCTGTCCTTTGGATTAACTGAGAAATCATTAACTGAGAGTTCATTACATTACTGGGAGCAGACTCTGATGCACAGTAGTTCCACCATTCAAAGATTATTGGAGAGCAACCGTAGAGTGTCATGGTTTCAATTTTCATCTGAATAGAACTTAGGCATTAGGACACATTTACCTTGGAGAACATCTTAGGGATCTGGAAGTCAAGGTAGCCGGAGCTAAACCATGCCGGGTCCTTTAATGCCCAAGCCACATTGTGAAATGTCCTATGTTGTGCTCTCAGAGCTGATTTGTTCACCTCTTCTAGCCCATGCCTGATGATTGATTGCCAGCCAATAGCATATCACCACAGAGTGACCAATGAAAAGCCTGCTAGTGTCTTTTCGGGGAACTGTCGTCTGTAGGCAATTAGTTTATCAGCATGGAAGATTAGGGGCTGGAAAGTCAGCGGAGGAGGGGGAGCTGAAGCGAGGGAGACGGATGAGTGCAGAGAGGCAGAACTTTACGAGAGAACTGCAGCTTTGTGGGGGGGGGGGGCACTGGAAGGTCAATGGGGCTTGGATGGGGGGGTGTTACATACATCCTGCCCAGCATGGTGCAGCCTCTACTTTAATAACCTGTGGCTGTGACTGTAACATCTGTGCCGTCATGCCGGATCGGGTTTCGGAAAAGGAAAAGCTTGCTTTCCGGTCACTGAGGTGTCCCGGGACCGAGCCAAGAAGTGCTGTTCGAAAGCTAGACGTGGCCCTGGCGGATTCAGAGAGCTGACAGGCTGGCTTCTCACACAGGTGCGGCCCGATGCTGTCCAGCCAGTGGGGGTCGCGTTCGGGGGTGGGGCAGTGCACAGGCAAGGGGGGCAGGGGGGCTGATGCCATCAACCTCTGCACTTGGGCTCATCACAGAAATAGAAACTATCCTCCAAGATGCTGGGCAGAGGGGGGGGGGGTCATGTGACCTCCCACATCTGCATGGCATTTCACCACTTATTAATTTATTAATTGCTTTCATTTCTTAGGCAGTTTAGTGGCTGTGGAATGCCTACTTAAAAATGTGTTCAGAAATGAGGGTAATGGGCCGTGTATTTCGGAGACGGCGCTAGTTAAGCTTGGAAATCTCTGTCACTGAGGCTGGATCAGGGTGGTGCTACCGCGGGTTATCAGCGGTGTGTGGAGACCCATAGCTTTTCCATCTCCTTGTTCCTGCTGTCTCCCCATTGGGCCAATGCCCCCGGCCAGAGGGGGGGGGGGTTGGCCGTTATGTGCTCAGCCCCACACGCCCCCTCTCTCTCCCTCTCGCTCCGTCGCAGTCGCCTGCGCTCACGCACATACTCGCACGCGCGCTCGCACACAGACGCCGACCGCTAGGACCATGCTCTGCCAGGACTTATGGCTGACCCTGCTGCTTGTGGTCGCCTCCGGGGCCGCCCTACCCCTAGCCACCGACATCAACATCATGCAAGGTGAGTGACGCCCACTGGGGGCCGGACAGGCTCCCCACCACACCCGGGTGCTGCACCCTGTGCTTTCTGGGACCGCCATAGTTTTGTCACAACTTTCACTGGATGTCATGCTGCCTTGTAACGTTATCATACTATAATGTCACTATGCTGGTGCAGCTTATCACAGGAAAGTGAAAAGCTGTTATGTAAATCGCAGCACGTGACATCACAGCGTGGTGCAGCTTGCCTTGTCTGTGAACCGTGACTTACTTTATGAAAGTAGATGCGTTAACCATTTGCAGACAGCTGGAAACACTCTAGATCAAAGACGTATGGCAGGCACGGTAAACGACCTTCGTTCAGCTTAACGGTGCAGTCCAAGCCGTTTCGCTGAAGGGGGCATTGAAGCAGCGATGTTGCCGTCCTATTCGCTACTCGGGGCTCTTGTGTAATTGCGGTTGGCCCCGCCCTCTCAGCTTTGCCCCTGCAGCTGCCTGACCCCAGCCAGCCCATCTCCTGCCCGCTGTTCTGGACCCAGTTTGAGGGCCACTGCTACCGCTTCTTCCCCCTGAACCGCACCTGGGCGGAGGCTGACCTTTACTGCGCCGAGTTCTCCAACGGGGCCAGATCTGCCAAGCTCACCTCCATCCACAGGTAGGAGCAGAACCACCACAGAGAGGGCTACAGCTTACCCATGTTCAGTGGCCGGTGTGAGACTCAGTGGAAAGTAAACTGCTGTCTGACGTCTAACCTGAAGCTCACCTGCTCACGCCTGAATCTGGCTGAATTTCACCTGCACCTCAATGAACTTGCCTGAACCTTCCTGAACCCGACTTACCTCTACCTGAACTGATTTGAACCTACCTCCACCGCACTTACTCATGCCTGAATCCAAGTTGCTTCTCCTGTGAACTTAGCTGAACCCGCGTGAACCTGACTTGCCTCTTGTTGTTTGCATCCATGCCCCGTAGCTGGGAGGAGAACGTGTTTGTCTATGACCTGGTTAACAGCCGCGTTCCTGGGATTCCCACGGACATATGGATCGGCCTTCATGACCGCAGACAGGTGACATCATGCAGAATGTAACCCGGGGCTCTCAAATTACCCAGGGGTCACTTCAGCGTTTTTTTTTAGCTTTTAATGTCTTCACTCTGATAATGTATAAACAAGATTTCAATAGCCTAAAAACAAGTCTGCAGGTCACTTCAAGGAAAATTACGAAGAGGAAAAGAGAAAGTCTAGGTCGACCTGCAGGACCACATTTAAAAATGAACCAGAAACATGTAATGGGCCATATCAAACCAACTCAATTTCATGCATCTTACTAGTTTAAATGATTGAACGAAAAGACCTGGAATCAGAGGTTGAACATACATAGAAAACAAACACAACCCTTGTCACTGCTACAACATAGCACATTACTGCTTTTGGAGAGAATTTACCATGATTTCTTCAAATCTCTTGATTGTCAGATGATTCCGGCCAGATTGCTAGATTAGATCTGATTGCCTGTGTTCTTTGGTACCGATATTATCAGGTTAGTACTATAACAAGAATACTCAGGCACTTTGTCGGGCAGCCCGATAAGATGGACCCCTGAGGTTTCAATGGCCTGACACTGTCTCTGTGTTGGTTCGCCAGGAGGGCACTCTGGAGTGGACTGATGGCTCTCAGTATGAATACAGCTACTGGGACGGGAATCAACCAGACGACGGGATCCATCGCATTCCCACTGAGGAGGACTGTGTGGAGATTTGGTATCGACAGAGCAGTGGTGAGTACTGTCCTGACCCCCCGTCCCCATTTTGCCCATGTTTCACCAAGGTTGAGTTTGCCATAACCAGCCTGAAAAGATGACCGCTAACGGAGTTGATGGTGATCGGTGCTTATGTAGGTTCTGTGTCTGGCAGCTCTGAGGTCCTGGAACGACAACAGCTGTGACAGGGCCTTCCCCTTCGTCTGCAAGATTCCCACCCTGGACCGCTAGTCTGCCACTTATCCCCCCAGTCCCGCCAACCTCCCCCTCCGTGACAACAGGATGAAAGCGGGGTCACTCTTGGCCTCCTCCCTGACCGGACCAGACCCCTTCCATCTGTACGCTCGAGGGACCGGGGCTCCTCCAGTGCCGGGCCACCACCCTCCCCTCCGTTCTTCCAGGACTGATCCCAGACTCCAGATTCATCCTCGGGAACTTGTCATTTGGGCTGGAATCCGGTCGACCATCAGCATCACTAGCACATCTGCATCACATGGTTTTGGGAGGTTTACAGAGTAATGTCTCCTCCTGGCCGCGGCTCTCACCCAGTAGGAGCCGGTAGGAGCTGGTCGGAGCAGAGCACTTGGGAGGACCTTCAGATTCTGGGCCACTGGCTGTCGGAACAACTCACCCTGCTGTCAGCTGAAGAATTCCTGAATAATCTGAATAAGCATCACGATGACTAACGATTATGTCAAGCACAGCGTGATGTACTCAAATAGCTCTCCAGGCTGCAAGAGTTATGAAAAGGCATTTGTTTCTGCTGGATTTCATTTATGGTTGTATTGCTGTAATGATCCCTCCCCTTTAAGGAAATATCTTTTCTGATTGGTTGCATTTATGGTCAAGCTTTGCTTTTGATTCCTCCCTTTTAAGGAATACAGAGGTAATATATGGCTTCTGGCTGTTGTTGTGTTGGTTTGCACATCTGCTTAGACTGACTAATTATAACCTAGAAGGTGAGAGTTTGTGAAAGGTAGAATTAGAGACAAAACGATGATTGATACAAAGCAAAACTAGACAGTTGAAAGTCACTTTTGAGCACTTATAGTGAATAACTACAAAAGTTTCAATGGATAATGCTAAACTTGAACCGGTCGTTAATCAGCAGACATAAAAGCAACTTGGCATTGATCATCCTGTTTTCTGACCTTCCTATTGGCTCAGTCATTGTAAGGACATGTAACCACTATGGAGAATGATGACTGGTGTTCTCATTATCCACAATGACATGTGACGACTGAGGACAATGATGATTGGTGTTTTCAGTATCCGCAAAGACACATGGCTGCTAGTGAGAATGATGATTGGTGTTTTCATTATCCGTAATGATACGCTCATTTGAAAGCAGAGGTTGGCGTGATCTTTTTGGAGTGAAGGTGATTAATCGTCATTGTTGACGCACCACAGCACACGACAACGAAATGTGTCCTCTGCTTTTAACTCATGTGGAGTGTCTGTTGTACAGGATGTTTATCTGCCACAGCATTTCTAAACCATTTAAGGAAGACCCTTTCACTAATACTCACCATGCATGGGGCCAAATGAAGCAGGGACAGATTTAGTGCTTGTTATTTGGGCCCCATTACACTGCGGACTCGTACGCATGAGTCATCACCCCAAACAGTGATGCCAAAAGCCCAAGACTGTCATTACCAGCAAGACACAAACTGATAGAAAGTTTAGCAACAGAATAGGGACCGATGCTTAAGCAGGCAGGGCACAGCTGGGGTCCTTATTCACCCGCTCCTTCAAACATGCTGCCTTTGGGTGGAATACGGAGCAGAGAGGAGGCGAAACCGCGGTGTCAACAGTGTTACTCCTGTCGGCATGACAACTACGAACACAGAGACCGCGACAAGCCATGTGAAACAAGATACACCTCTGCAACAGCCTGTGCCAGAACTGTGTTACACAGGCAGAGCTGCATTATTTAGCAGATGCTTTGATCCAGAGCGACGTATAGCTGAGAAAGTGGGGTCAGGCAGGCCGTGGAGCTATCGGGCGTGGTACTCATGGTTTGAACGGTGAAATCACGCTGCCACCCGCGCATTTGAACTGACGACCTTCTGACTACAGGCAGAGTCCATCCCAGGATGTCTCGCAGGCTCTGCATCACAACTCACCCACTCCACAATTTAGCAGCGTGAACCACGACCGTAAAGCACAGACACTGACATGGAAACGGCGTGAAAGTCAAAGCAGGGTCACACATGGCAGTTCCGATTTTACATCAGGTCTGGATTTATGTACAGCTACTTAAAGTTATTACGAGGAACTGAGCTCCGTTCTGACAAGGGACAGCATATATTCTCTGGGATGAAAAGCTGTTCTGCTCACTACTGCCGTCCGATGGAAGCTTGAGGAACCAATCTGTGTTTCAGAAAACTCAATTTTTTCAGATAAGTTTAGCACGACAAAAATGAAATAATGACAGCAGACGTCAACTGACATGTCAACCCCCCAGTTGCTTCTCACTACATTACCAGGCCCCGCCCCCATGCGTCCATCATGTGACCTATGGGGGGGCCAGTGAAGAATGGTTGCACTCCAAGAAGTGCCGACTTGCCAGTGGTTTTACAGGGGTCCTCTGGGACACCAGCAGTCAATTCAAGGCCTGTAGAGAACTGATAAATCACAATACAGCTTTGCATACCTGTAGAGTGGGTGAGACAGAAAGACAGACTCAAAGAAGAGTTATAGATACAAGTCAGTCAGGAAACCAATATTGGCCTGCTGATTATGTCCCTTGTCCCTGCTAATCTTGAAGAAGCTGAATTTAGTCCTGTTTAAGTGAAATGCTGGTCATGGTTCCGTTTCTGCTGAAATGATCAGCGCACCGTGACTCCTAGTTTCATGACAGATGTTTCATTTCTCTCTCAGTCTGATACAATCCAGTTTCGGCTAATGGGTTGAATACGGAATACGAGCCTTTTGTTTATACAGTTGTTTTGCACTTAGTGTTAATGCAGGTGCAGTGTTGGCTGAACCAGGTAACTCTGTGATAGGCCGGGAACACAGCTGTCATTGGCTCCGGAAGAGAGCTTGCAGCCAATGAGAAAGCTGAATTCCCTGAGGAGTAGGGGTGACTGGATAACGCCTGTATGGATACTAAAACCATACTGGCCCTGATCCCCTTATCACTGCCTTTATGTTGCTTTAAAAAATCCTGCAATCTGTTTCTAAAAAAAATTTAATAAAAGTAGATGTGTGGATTTGATCCAAGCACACCAATATCCCAAGGCTGCTCAGAATAGGCATCCTAGATCAATATTTTTAAATACGTCACTCTAAAACACTTGCAGAGGACCAGAAAAGCCTGGGTGCGGCATGGAATAACGTGTCACATTCCCAGGCAAAATCATCTGCAAGGCATTAGCTATGAAATACACAAACAGGCAACATTAGCAATTACCCTTACGTTCCGAGACGTTTCTTCCTCGCCTCTCCCTGGGGAGCTTACTTACACAGCTAGCGCAGGTTAAACAGAGACGGGCTGTCACAATCGACCATGCTCAACGTAGTGTAGATCAAACACGGAGGGGACAGCTGGCCTCTCACGTTCTGTAAGCGTAACCGCTCTGCTGAACATCAGCCCGACGGCGTCCAGCTGGATCGAGGCTTGGCCGCATGTCAGGTGGGGGGGCTGGACTGGGACCCTTGGGCCTCTCAGCTTGCTGTCTGCAGAGGTACACTATGGCCAGGGCCGGGTTTATTGTAACCCTGCCCCCCCACACACTCCCCCCAGATTTAAAAAATGTAATAAATAATTAGTGAGAACAGTCAGAAGATGGTGACTAGCTGGATAGCAGAAAATGCTGCTTCAGCATCTCCTAAATGAGGGACGCATTTATTTAATATTTAGTGCAGTGACTGTTTCTGGCCAACACGGGGCCAAATGCTAATGCGTGGTTTCACTGGTGGTAAACACCACCTCTGACTATGGTCATGTGAAGATCCAGCTCTGAAACAGGCCAGGTGCCAGTTTAAGATGAATTTCTTGCTTAGCAGGATATAAGGCACCTCAGTTAAAATGGACTTCAGTCACATTTACTCCAGACCACCTTAAATCCGACAAGATATCCGGCTAAGCAAGAAATCCAGCTTCATGATTCAGGCCAGCGGCCTTTCATCCACTCAGAGGGACATTTATTCTTTAGTTGACTGCACTCAGTTGTGTTATATCCAGGGTTCGAAATAACTTTTTTGATCACCAGCCAAAGTGGCTGGTAACTTTCTGAAGTTACCAGCCAATCAGAATTTCCATTAGACAAATTTTTACGTGGTGAAAATAAGAGATTATGAATGCCACTGAATGAAAATTTAATCATTTTATTAACAGTGCATGAAAACGCACAGAAAGTGCAATACACACAACAAACTATACAGTTTCTCATTTCTCCCTCTGAATCTGAAGTTTCTTTTGTTATGTTTTTGCGCACAAACTCAGGCCTGCGTCTGCGCAAACTGTCAGCATGC
>JAODKL010000005.1:32214-47195 GCA_026780765.1 Petrocephalus schoutedeni | reverse complement strand
CTCACAGTGATCCAGAGCAGTGGCTTCTCCTCCTTGATCTGGGCCACCACCCCACCACTGTCACCCTCTAGCTGGTGGGAGCTGTCATCCGAGGGGGTGGGGGGCCTGGGGCCTTCCTGGAGCTGAGGGCCAAGAGCTTAAGACACGTAATGTCTAGCTGAGAGGAGCCAGGATTTCAAAGCCGCACACCTGGAGAAAACATACAGCAAACAAACACACACACACACACACACACACACACACTCAAACGCTGTGTCATTTGCACAAGTACAAGTAAGATGAAATGCTTGCAAATCTCCCTGCAAACTCACCATTGCTGTAGCTGGGCAAGGCGAAGGAAGAACGAGCCATGGAGTGGCTCTCAACAAAGGGGTTTTATTAAGAGGCAGAACGCAAGAGGAGAACAGAAACAAAAGGACCACAGGGGTCAAACCAAGGGTAAAAACAAGAACCAACCAGGTAAACTATAGGAAAAGACCAGCTGCAAGCAAGTTCTGGAAACAGAGAGAAAACCACCGAACACACTAAACAAACCACAGGAAAAACCACACAATGACTCACTGAGGTAAGGGGGCAAGGGCACATATAAACACATAATGAGATGCTCAACAGGGAACAGGTGTGGGCTCTTACTGAACACTAAGGACTACGACTCACAAGAAACAGGTGAGCATAATCAAGAACCACTATAGACACAAACACCAGGAAAGACTAGAAACATGAGTGTGGACCATAGCTACATGCAGGAGACAACAAGGAATAAATAGAAATACGTCAGCTTAACTTCAGACTAATATATATTTACATACCAGTATACAACAAAAATAGTTGAGGCTGTTATCCAGCCCCAGATAGAAGGGATGTCTCTCTCATAGCCACATGCTCACTCCAGTAAACCTTGTGGCAACCCAGGGAACAAGAGCACACACTGGGAACTAAAACAAACCTGGAAAATAATGGGATTGACCAGCAACACCTGCTGGCCAAACTAGGAAATGACACACGGGCCAGGGCAGGACAGGGACCAATCCTGACAACAGCATACAATAAACATGTGATGCACGACACACCTGCGATATACAACAACATACAGGTAGGTTAAGGAGGTGCTGAGGCTAACAGGGTAGTTAATTAATGACTGCAATTACTGTTCTGATGCTTTGTTCTTCTGATGTGTTGAATTGTGTTCGAAACGGAAACACAGCTGCGCAGTAACGGAAGAAAAGCTGTACATTCTAACCAGAAACCTTTCAAAATAACTGGAAAGGCAAAGAACAGCCTTAGTGTGAGGTCCCAGGGACCATCTTTGCCTGTCCTATGCAGAATGCTGTGCAGCCTTCATTTTAATCCAACACCCTGGATTGCTCACTGGGACCTTTGACCTACCTTTGCATTAAAAACAGGTCTGCACACCTCCTCTGGCGAGGAAATGTGCTCCCTCAAGGTAGTGACATAACTGTGGGGCCTTCGGGAACCCGCTAACGACCCAAACCCCCCCCCCCCCAGTGTTGACGTGGTTCAGACTGCCATAACCGAGGACAGCACTTGTTAGAAGAATGAATCGCTTAATGTTGAACAGATGTTTCACTTCATTCATACACAGAATTCTTTCTCCCCGAAATAAGTCATTGATTATTTCTCTGACAAACCTTCCTTTTTTTGCCTAACACGGAGGACACTGAAATCATCAGTCTGACAGTTTACTGTCACCATGCCATGTAGAATTGGGGTTTAATGATCCTAGTCCAGCACTGTCAGTCCTTATGTCCGGTGGGACTCCTTCAGTGTTAAATTAATGTTGTTGGTTTCAAACTTGCTTGGCTCCTCCCTCCTGGAGGGGCCTGAATGCTGATTGAACATCCTTGGCTCCTCCCTCCTGGAGGGGCCTGCATACTGATTGAACGCCTTAGCCCCTCCCACTTGGAGTGGCCTGAATGCTGATTGGACGCCCTTGGCCCCTCCCTCCTTGAGTGGCCTGAATGCTGATTGAACGCCCTTGGCCCCTCTGTCCTGGAGAGGCCTGGATTCTGATTGAATGCCCTTGGCTCCTCCCTCCTGGAGAAGCTTGCATGCTGATTAAATTTCTATGCCTGTAAGACATAACTGATGAATGCTACAAACTAATGAAGGGCGGTCAGGTACCTTACTGCACCCTAAACAGGAAGCCTGTAAAGATGGCTGGATCTGACCTCTCCAAGACCAGGGCAGAGATCCTCCAAGTCTTCAGAGAAGAGCCCTAGGACCTTCAGCCCCTGGTCGAAGGGGTTGGTAGCATTTCCAGTCTTAGCATGAGTGACAAGTCCTGCGAAGAAAAGCACTAAACACCCACAAGCGGTAGGCTCTCATCAAGCCTGCTGGTGTACAGAGACCCTCCTTGCTGAAATGAAGATGAGGTATGTTTGGTGCCATCTTGGTTGAATTTCGTGGCCTGACGTCTTACCAAATCCTCCAGATCACTAAATAAAAAGCTGCTTCAGGGGAACCACGAAATGTAGCAGTTAGCGGGATGGAGTCCAGCACTTTAATGGCAGAATTACCAGTCTGAGGACAGTAAACAGGCCGCGGTTCTCATCAGACATCGGGGCTTCATTCAGCCATTGTTGCAGGTTGTTGAAAGAGATGAGGGACGGCCCTATTGAAACGTACAAAGAGCATGATGTCATCTCCGAAGAAAGCTCTTTCTCCTGGCGTTCCTATGCGCTGTCCCAGAGTGACCCTCGGGAGAGACACGCCATCGGAAAGCTGCTGGTCCAAACTGGGAACGTTTCGGTGGGTCTGGGCCCGTGTAAATGACGGGCGTGGTGACGGACTCGCTGAGATCATGGCTGGAGAAATTGCAGAGCAGGACCCAACAGGACACGCTAGCAGAGACACACGGCTGAAAAACAAGGGGTCACTTTCCCCAGCCAATGAGAGCCTTTGGGCTTTTGCGGTACACACGCCATGATGATGTCATCGGCCGCTTGAGTGCATCTCCATCAATCATACATGCAAAACACTACTATAAACAGCATTTGTCATGTGTAAGAGGTTGATTTATTCATTTCAAGATATTTCCATGTATTGCACACGCGTTATGGGAGATGGACTATGAATGCCCTTAGATTTCAAAGGGCGTCTTTAAAATAAAAAAGGCCAGAGTGAGTATTGTGTGTAAGGTAATGGGCCTGAGTAAGGCAGAGTAAAATGTTATTGCAGTAAAATATCCAGGTGAATAAAGAGATAATCACAATGGTAAGTGCTGGCTTAGAATTTGGTTCCTGTAGCGATGTCCTTGTGGTGGCTTCTTGGGTAAACTTGGCAGGGACGCAGTTATCAGGAAATGTTCCCAGAACTTTAATCAACGTGATATTAAGGTCTTCTCAAAGTTGGCAGAGAACGTTCTTACTGTAGCGTTAATGGAACGATATTTCCACATTTTACATTTCAACAAAAGTTCTCTCAATGTCAGCACAATGAAATTATTACCAGAACATCATTTTAATGCAATTAAGATTGAAAAATATTTTTTAATAAAATAATTGCTCCATCCATCCATGGAGCCCTAACTTTTAACCTTTCATCTTGTAAAGTGACAGTGTTACTCACTGCCCCACCATGACCTTCATTTGTTTTTATATTATTAATGTTACTTGTAGTAGCAAGATATTGTTTTGGGAACATCCGGACAATTGGACACTTTGAACATTTCCTTAATCGTAACTTTCAGTAAACATTCCTAGAACGAAAAATTGTTAGTGGGGGACATGCAGTTGGAAAGAGTAGCTCAGGTTCCTGTTTCCAACGCTGCAAAGACACACATTAAGCCTTACAGCTGCCCAAGAGTGTTTTCAGCAAAGCGTACAGGTGAAACATGCAAGCAAACAAACATGCAAGCAAACGAACAAATAACCAAGCAAACAAATAACCAACCAAACAAACAAACAAACGTACTAAAGCAAAGACGCCGAAAAAGCACAGATATGTGACTGCGTGTGGGCCTCTCGGTACAGCAGGTGACTCTGGGGGATCCTGGGCTGACAAACAAGCGTGTCCCAGGCAGCAGGAGAGCGAGGCTCATGTTTGTTCGTGGGCACCTGGAGAGAGGTGAACTGAACCAACTTTGTTCTGAGTGCATTTTGCTGGAAGCTGGAGGAACCTTCTCCCTCTAACTGTTTATAGGCAGGTGCTGGCCCCTGTGAGAGGCTGCTGGCACCACAAAAAAAGCACCTCACATAAATCCACTGAGTCGTCATTGGTGAATCATCGTAATCATTTCCCTAGCGCTCTAATAAGATCACTTCCTGTTTCCCTGCAGTGATTAACCATATAATGACTGTTTGACTTTTCGTGACTTTTTTGATTGATCATATAATCTGAAGTCGTGTTTTTCCCACAGGGTTGCAGGTTTGCAGGTATCAGGAAAACAGCAATACGGTGATGGAGTCGATTAACGAAGGGCACAATCTGCAGGAGTGAGCTTAGAGTGACCCCTGGTGTTGGAAATTTGTATTACACCATTTTCGGTCATCTTAACCCTTTCCATGACTGCACACATCACAGGAGCAGAGTATGACAGTATTTAGTTAAGGAACTGCCTATCACACAAAATGATAATCGAAATACTAAGAGTGAAATTATCTCAGGAGTTTTTTTGCAGTATTTTTATTGAATTGTTCAGCTTAACTGACTGCGACCCTGACCAGGAAGAGCAGGTAGAAGGTAAATGGATTATTTGGATATATGACGCACCTCCTCTCCAGTCACATGACACATCAATGGTGTCCTCACACAGTGCAGGTTATACAGTCAAACCCGCACACACTGACCCCGTCTGCTGGGTAACAGGGGTGAGATTTCTCCCACGCTGTGATTCCACCAGCAAATCCTCCTTAAATTTGGCGAGACACTGCAGGATTTAATAACAGCCCTGGTGTTGTAGCTTCTCATCTCTAAATCACCGGCTGCACCACGGGGCGTTAATTAGCAGTAATTACCAAAGGCAGGGTTAGTTTAACTTTGACAATCATGCTGAGACATGGGTGCTCCCCCCCCACGCCCTGACGGCTGAGGCGGGCGTGTTGGGGGTGCAAATGCAACACCACACCACAGACATGCCTGATCCTCAAAACACAAGCACTAGCTGGAAGACAAAAGACAGGAAGACATATTCAGGGTGAAATTCTTTATTTAGAGATGCAAGGTCAAAAAAATCCAGCCAAACGTCATCCCTTGCTGGCGGCAAAATAATCCAGCTGTAGGCAAGAAAAATGCCCTTGCATTAAGTGCTTAAACTAAAACAATAACACTGATTTCCGATCTTAATCTATAACTTAGAAACACATACGCACATCACTTGCTGTGCAGTTCTTGTTTTGAGTGAATGCTTTTTTTAAAAGTATCATTGCACCAGTCTATTTTTTTTTTCCAAAATAAAAACACTCAAGTTAATAAATAGGAGTAACAGCCTCAGCTGCTGGGGGAGAGGTGCCTTGAACATGAGGAAAGTGAGGAAGACTCCTGAAGAGACAGGGCCTCACTTGTCTCGTACGTTCCTGGCCCCCCCCCCCCTCCCCACTTCCTGATTTCTATGCCCCCCCGGCGATTTCGACAGCTTCCCGTTTAGCCATATAACACTGTTTGACAATAAATCTAAAAACAAACCGCTCATCTCAGATCTCTCTTCGGACCCTTTTTAAACAGTTTTCGTGGACATGCGAGCACATGTGTCACCATCTTATTCATTATTCGAAGTATGAGCAGAACCAGGATATCAGAGCAAGGTGACTACATTTTTCTGGGAAATGGGGGTGAGGAGAAGGGAGTGTCTCTGAGATCTCAGAGATGGTGTGCAAACAGTCAGGGCTTTGAGGAATCTCCATAGCTGCAGGGGATTCTGGGAATTATTTTGGTGACCTATTGAAGTTTATCTGCCAGCCCGGTAATCAGCACATTCTTCACAGGCGGACAGTTCTGTCCTGTACCCGCTCCTTCCTGGGAGATACATGAACAGACCACTAGCCCTAATCTCTGAAATGGAACCTGTCTGCCCTCTATGATGTTCTGGGGAGGGGAAACTGTTTTTCCACACTACAAATACCAAATACGCAACACCAAAGATCAGCATCAAGCAAAGACATGCTATTAATTATAAGCATCTTATCTGCAGATAGCAAGCGTCCCTCAGTGGCCCAATTGGAATTTACCTCGGCCAGACTGGCACTCGAAACGAGAAGTGTGACCACTGGTCAGCTCGCTGCCTGTAGTGAAGAGGCTGTCCTTAAATAGATGGGGCCAGAAATGGCAGTTGCAGTACAGGTCGCTGACATCAGTACCGCACACCTCGCACGATGGGACTGAACGGGTCTGAGCCCATAGTCACAGTGACTGGGGGGGGGGGGGGGGGGCCAAAAAGCAGCAGCTGAATGGAGTTTTTCCACTGGTACCCTGATGCAACAAAATCACCGAAATGCCCCTTTCTGTCTCCATGGCGTGTGCCCTTGAGATCCATCCTTGGGGCGTTACATGAGTTTACACTTAGGGTGCAAATCAGGCCTACTTATCAGAACATATTCACAGACCTGAGTGGAACAGAAGCACGTGGTACAGAGTTTATATTGTGCAAGTGGCCACGCCGACGTGATTCATGGCGAATCGTGCCCTGGGGTCGCGTAGCCTCAGCCTAAGACGCAGGCACGCAAAGTCCTGCTCCTCTGGGAGTGTGGAAACTCTTCCAGGTTTCCTCGCCGTCTGTCCTAGAGGACAGCAAACCCACGCGCTGGGAAGCAGCACCCTGCTGACGCACCCTGACTCATCGCGTTCCTGCCCCACATCGCGCGGCGGGCAGACTCAGAGTCACCGTCTGCCTCCCGCCACCCTGCGCCGGTCAGTACGTGATGCCTCCCCTGCACCGTGACGTGCGGCCGCACTGTGGCCGCGTTCAGCTCCAACGAAAAGGCTCATCTCTGCTGGCTGGCGGGGCCTTCAGATAACATCACCCCCCCCCCACCCCCAGCCCTCACGCCCCCCGCATCCCAAAATCTCCCGTCACGGGAATGCCGCTAATGGACCAGGATGCCGGAAAGTTCCATGGCCCATTTCCCACTTCAAGTACACAAAAAAACCCCACATATCAGCTTTGGAGCTTGGAATGTTTCACGAAAAAACACACGATTACAGCTACTCTGCCATGAGATCCCTTCGGTTTAAATAAATTATTTCTGTTTTAAAGCTTTACAACCTTACAAACATTATTAGCCCTTGCATGTCCTGCCTGTCTGACTGAATGTGTCCAGGAAAACCTGCACAACAAAAGGAAATTGAACCAAATAAAAGGCAACTTGTCCTCTTGTACCGTGATTTAGGCCTCATTACAGTCAGTCAGGCCAGAGGCTTTGGTACCAGAAGATCTGCTGCAAACTCCCCCCACCACTGTGGGGCGTTGTGGCGCTTCCCTGCCACCCGTCCCAGGTCACTCCATGTGCTTGTGCGAATCCATGTGCTTGCAGGGGACCCCACCTCCGCTGCTGGTCCGCTGGGGGCGGCCCAGGCGAATGAGGCGGTGCAGATTTACCCAGGAGTAGGCCAGCCGGGCAGACACTAGGTCCAGGGCAGAGGGGCTGAACAGCGCCCACAAGTCGGAGGGGGTCGTGCCTTTAACGGGCCGGGGCGCGGCCAGGAAATCGGGCAGCAGCGTGGCATTCCCCCCCAGAAAGAGGTGAGCCAGGCTGCGGCGCTGGAGCCCGTCCCGCACACTCTTCAGGAGGTCCTCCAGCCTCTCCAGCAGGCGACCCTCCTCCCAGGCCTCAGGGGGCGTGGTTAGCAGGAGGCGAAGCCACACCGTCTTCAGCGAATAGGAGGAGAGTACGAGCCGCCACTCGTCGCCACCGCGGCCGCCTAGCACCTGGCCACCTAGGTCCCTCACGGCCTTCGCCATTTGCAGGCACTTCAAGTGACAGGAGGCCGGGGGCAGCCGGCCCTTCAGCCATCCCAGCAGCCTCTGCTCCTGCCGCGGCAGGTAGGCCGTCCATGAGGGGGCGCCACCGCACGCCGAGGCTGCCACCCAGTAGGCACCGTCCCCAGCTGGCAGGGCGGGGATGAGTCGCACGGACATGGAGATGTGGCAGCAGACATAGTCGGAGCGCGGCGTGAGGCGCAGGAGCACCCGGTCCTCCTGCAGCTCCAGGCCCAGCGCGCAGCGCCTTTCCAAGCGGTACCGCACCGCAGACAGACAACGCTGCACCGTGCCGTAGAACCAGCGCAGCACCGCGCCCGGCACCAGCCGGTAGGCCGCGCTCTCCACCCGCTCCGCCACCAGGAAGGCGTCAGCGAAGGCCCGGTGCCGCCGGGCCCACTCGGACCGGCGGGGCGTCTCCAGGTCGCAGAGTGCCGGGTCAGACGCCGGCGGGCGGCCGCAGCGCGGCTCCAGCTTCAGGCCCCGAGGGAGCTGCAGCGGCACCAGGATGTCGAAGCAGTCGGGCCGGCCCACCTTGTGCTCCTCGTAGGAGCTGCCGATCTGGACGAAGTTGCCGCGGAGCGCCAGCGAGGCCTCCGGGGGCACGTGGGTGCGGCCGGCACGCGCCAGCTCGCCCACTAGCTCCGCCACATGGGCCTTGCTGTGGCCCAGGACGTGGGGCGACAGGCGCACGTGTCTCTCATAGAAGTCCTCCAGCAGCTCCTTCCTGTCGGGGCCCGCTCTAGATGGGGCCCCGGGGCCCGGTGCGGGGCCCGGACGGGCCGCCAAGTGGCAAGAGGAGCGACAGCCAGCGAGGAGGAGCAGGACGGCGAGAGCGAGGGCCAGGGGGATGACGCCCGGGGCCCAGCCGGGGCAGCCGTCTGGCGCAGAGGCAGTGCTGCTGAGTGAGGGGGCGTAGAGGAGCAGCAGCGTGGCAAGAACGCCGGCGGCGGCCAGGGTCCAGAAGACACGCAGGTTCAGGGTGTAGACAGCCATGCTCCCCGCCCGCCCGCGCCTCTTACCTCCCGAGCTACCCCATGGCTGAGCCTCCTCCGCGCTGCTCAGCCGGCCAGCTCCTCCCCTCTCCCACAGCTGGAAGTACTTTCCTGCTCAGCCGGAGGGGCGAAGAGGAGTGCAAGGGAGCTCTGCCGGTCGCAGGGGTCGAGGGGGTGTTACCGGCAGTGTCCTGGTTTGTGTGGAGCTCGTCAAACTTGCCGTTAGGACCAAGGATCTGAGAGGAAATACCAAACTCTCAACACGAACAAGAACTTCATCTGAAAAAGAGAGGGGGGGGGAGTCAAGAGCCCAAACACACTCCTCCCCCGCCCCCTCCCTGCGATCTTAAAGAGACACCGTCCATTTTCACAGACCCATGTAAGTAATGTATGTGCCCGAGAAGTTGGAAGCGAAACGTGCAGAGGGAAGCATCTTCTGAAGCGCTGAGGACAGGAGAGCGCGCTAGAGCTTGCGCGAAGCCCCCCGTGGCGTACAGTACAAACCTCAGACTGTCACGCATTCTAAATGGTCAAGGCCAGGACAGGCAGGTAGGAGGGAGTTGGATATCGACGCCTATGCACACACCTCTCCGCCAGTCTGGGACTGCAGCCTGGTTACGGTTATACAGATGGCTGTGGCTGAGGAGAGCGCACGGCCCGATGCGGACCCAGCGCCCCAACGTGGGCCGGGTCAGGGGCACGAGGCGGGCATCCTGTTATAGGGATCGGGACAGCGGGAAACACAGCCTTCTGCTACTGACGGGTCTTCGGAGGGTCGGGGTGCAGGAACAAGCCAGACACATATCACCCCCACCCCCAGCCCCAGCCACTCACCCCGCTGGAGCGGGGCTGGAAGGTCGCCTTGGCAATCACGGCACATTGGGGTGTCCAGCTGCTCACAGGGAGAAAGCGCCGTTTATATCAGGGCGGAAGAACAGGAAACGAAGAACAGGAAGTGGGGCCTTAACCACCGAGGCCTCCTCTCAAGGCGGCATGATACGCTTAATGGACCCAGATATCAAGGAGCCTCAACCCACACGATGGGTCCACGTCCTGAAAGCTGTCACAGGGTGGGGGGGGGGGCGCTATACGCTGAGGTCGGGGCTTGATGTCAACACAAGCGGCCCACAGGAAATGCTACCAAACCAGCCACTCCCACGGCGTTCCTCAGCCATTACGGACGACCTGTGGGGTCGGCCCACAGCTCACGCCTCCCACCGCTGAAGTGCCAGATGTTTCTTTCCAAGTTAACAGGGTCTTTAACCTCTAGACCGCTAAAGACACCAGTGGTGGCGGCCCGAGGGCAATTGAGGGCCGGTGAAGTGTGCCATCAGTGTGATTTAGAGTGTGGCAGGAGATGGGGGGGGGGAGGCACGTCCCAGGCTGCGTGCGTGACAGGGAAGTGCCGGGATGGCAATCTGCAAAGCCCATCCAGTTGCCATGGCAACTCCCGCTCTCCTCTGCCACTTCCTGCCAATGACAACGTGATGAGGTCATGGGAAGGGGGGGGGGGGGTGCTAGGCCAGGCTCCCGGATCCAGCTGCTAAGGTCCTTTCAGGCCGCCCATACAGGCATGACTCATAATCAGCGAGGAGCCTGTTCCTTTTTGGCCAGCTCCCCCCCCCACAACTCCCCGGGGCCCTGACATCTGCGGTCTCAATGGTCATGGTAAAAGATAAGGTACTCACTTTGTTCTATGGTGCTGAATTCATTGTCTTTAAATTGTCACAACTGCTATATTTAGCAAGGTCTTTGAGACTGATTTGAGACAGAAGCGATTAAGAGCAAGAACTAAAGCAATAATTATTCTACAGAACTCCCTATCGTAAACAAATCAGATACATCTAAAATGTAGAGACTGTTCTCTTTGTATCTGGCTAACCGCTATGTCCCAGGATAGCCTCTGCATGGGAGTTAAACGGTAGCTCTGCATGTAATCATGCTCAGAAATCCTTCTTCGGTTTTGGTAGAAGAGCAACTAAGGAATAAAAAGAAATTTATATTTAGATGAGCATTTTTCTGCCAAAAAGTTAATTTAGTGTGTGTGTGGGGGGAAGAGTGTTTGAGTGCCCCCTAGAGGCCAGTGAGGAGAGAAACAGGAACAATAGTTAACCACTATTTATAACCACTGGTTCAGTACAGGATGGCGATGACCGTGGTCTCTGTCCCGGGAAGGACAACAGTACACGGCGAACAGGAATCACAGGAATCCTGTCAGAACATGGCGGGAGAAATCCCACATCGAGGTGACGGTGGGACCCAAGCTCATGACGTGAGGTGTGAGGCAACAGTGTGACCGATCGAGGCACAGAACTACCGAGTACATCCCATGTCTGTTTGCAGTTTGCATTAAAATAAGTTATTGAATGGTTACGCTAGCAATAACACATGTTAAAATCAATACGGTTCCTGCCGCTATGGTGCTTTAACTCCTAATAAATCTGAACAATGTCAAATATTTAGGCAAAGGTAGTAATTTAGATGTCAGTAAAGGACAGTTTTGTAGGCGGGCAGCTGATCGCCTCTCTGTGACAGCCTCGCTCACCCACTCTGATGACACTGAAGGTTAAGTTGCAATGTAATTAAAGGCTTATAGGGGGCAGTCTAAGACAGGTATACAAAGCACGCCGTGAAGCCTTTTCCAGCGAGAGCCGCAAGATGTCAGCGCTGGCTGCGATTCCCCGCCAAACGTCTGCCCTGAGGAGTAAATTATCCCGCCCGCCAACTATGTTAGCGACCTACATAGCTGGGACCGTGGGTCTCACTATGTAAGCTGCTAAGGGGAGCTTTTGGGAAAGGCACCCCAGGAACTGTTACCAGTTCCTTTTACCCCAAAGTGTCCTCTCTCTGTGCAGCTGGAGATTTGGAGATTTTCCTGGTACGGTTCAGGTTTAGGACAGTGCTGAAGGTTCGAATAGCAGTGTTTCTGCTGGAAATAGGTTGTCATTAAGGGAACTGTATTCGTTAGGCTCAGCAAATAGCACAAATAGCAAGCTCTGGAAATGAGCCTCGTTAGCAGGCACTAAGGTGATGGAGACGTTGCCTTTATGCACCAGAGGGTCACTAGCCCGGCGTGCGGCTATCATCCGAAACTGGCCCAAATGGAGGCCTCCGGAACCAGACAGCGGCGGCGGTACCAGTGGCAGGATCACAGGCCCGTCTGATAGAGTGCTCTGTCCAGACACCCAGCGGCTAGCCTGCCATTTTCACGTCTATGAAAAATTCTTTCAGATGTTTCAGTAAATGCCACGTAATTCCAGGGCACCCCCACCTGCCTGTGACGGCAGAGGTGCACCCGCACGCTGGCACAGAGCTCCCTTTCAGCTCGTCCCCGGAAATCAGCTGTCCAGACGCACGCGGGACAGCGCAGGCCCCCCGACAGACGGGCAGGAATTTGCTGCCTGTCTATTCCGAATAAATCAACATCAAGCCAAAAGACGACACAGAGTTCATGGAGTTCCGGGTATCCCCTCAGGAAAAATGTGCAAAAGCCTACACTGCCACAGAAAGTCCAAAAGACTGATGCAAAATTTAACGACTGAGTGATGCATCTAAAATATGTACCTGTACATAATTTGCCCGTCTGAAGGAGAGATTTTGAACAGTCGAAGGACTGTTTGTAGCATTTTTGTCAGTTTGCTGCCTCTTTCAAGCAAGCGGGTAGGTCCTCCACACTCTAACTACCTGCACCGGCACCAGTTCAGGCACGAGACACCTCAGCCTCCTGAGAGATGCCACCTTCAGGCTCCGGCGGGTACCAGCCTGATATCGGTGATGTGAAACTGGGCAGAGACTGCAGCTGCCTGGTGCCCCAGCTGTGCAGACGTCTGCAGGCCTGACTGAGGGGATCCAGTGGGTCGCCGATTCTGGGGTGGGACCAGCACATTGGCCGCAGATAAGGATCAGCTTGACTTGTAGGCTATTGTACCCCAAATGAGCCAGAACTTCTCTGGACACTCAAAGCACCATGTAAACCAACATATAGACAAACATACAGTGTATAAGCAAGCATATCAAGGCTGGCAGCTACAATGCAATTAGGCCCTCAAACAGACAGGACATTTTACAATTTATCTATCCATCCATTTTCTAACTGTTGTGGTAAATTTCGAGACACCTGTGTTAGCTTGGATGGGACATCTCGGGGTCTCCAGGAAATGGAATTCACACGGAGACGTTTTAGTCTTGTCCATCCAACACTCTTCTTGTGCAGCCGTGCGCACCCCAGAGGGGAGGCGCTGAGTGAGGAAGCAGACAGTAAGTAGACTGGCTGTAGACCAGAAACCAGGCCTGATCTGTACACGTCTCTTCCATAAAGCTGTAAAGAGGCAGCAGTTCGGGACGGAAAAAGCACAAGAGTGACACTCTTCCCCTCACGCCGGCCTGACGTCTCACAGGCTGTAGCCAGGTGGTCTATTAAAGAGACGGGAACGAAGGAGGGAGCGATTACATCCGTGCAGCGGCGGCCGTAATGAGCCGTCCGTCGGCCGAACATGTTTGCTGAGAAGAACAGGCCCCGCGGTGGTTTCGTCTGCAACGGCTTAAGACAATAAACAAAGACGGAGATTAAACATCCGACAGGGAGACTAGAAAATCCGCACCGATGGCGTCAGAGGCTGGGCCGTGCGCGCGGGGGCAGACGTGTGTCTCGTGGCCTGTATATTTCCAAGCTCAGGTGACACTTTCAGCCCTCTGCTACAGCGGCGTTCAGGTCTGGTATAAGAGCGGGGCTCTAACATAGGCAGCCCCCACCTCTCCTCATTAACACCAAAGCTCTGGGGGCGGTGCGGCTGAACATACAAAGAGCTCTTTGCTCCTCAGGTGTGGGACGAGCCCCGCTCTGGGGCTAAAGAATGCCGGACTGTTCTGTAAGCCGCCGCGCAGAGCAGACGTGATAGTAAATAACTACTTGCGGTAGCCGACCGCAGACTAATCTCGCAGTACTAATCCCACCAGCTATCTTACTTCCCTCCCCGCGGTTTTTTTGTGCCACCACATTCATCCTGCCGTCTGAGCGTCTCAGGCCGCCATTTTATGGGGCCCGCTTTCCTAGAAGGCCTGGTATCTCCTGCTTCAAATGGGAACCAACCTTTCAGTCTTTAGAATATGTGGCAGATTACGCAGTTACACCGGACATTAGTGCCGAGAAAAGCCCAGGCGCTCAGACGGTGGCGGTTTTATGGTGCGTTCCAGTTGTACTCGTAACTCGTAAATTACGAGTTCAACGCCCCCCGAAGTCGAAATTGCAAGTGGTGTACTCGTAGGAATCGACACGACCCCGACTTCAGAATCCAAGATATCCGCCCTTTAAATCAACAGAAGTTGTTGTAGTTTTATTAACACTCGCGTCTTTTGTGGCTCATTAAATTAGTCGACACACCATATTGTCCAACCACTACCTGTGTACATATTGCTAGGGTGTTTTTATGCACAAAATACTGTGATATTGGGATTTCTCGTTTAGCCAGATAACCTGTCAGATTTAAGGTACTGTAGTCGATAAATGGTTTTCCCGCTTGTTGTACTGGAACGCGGCGAACTCGTGCGTGACGTCATTCCCAGTTCCGTGTTTCGACCTCTGAAGTAACTGGAACGCACCATTACTTAATCGCACTTCTGCAGGAATCGCCTACCGACGGCCATAGTGCCAAAGATCGAGGTGTGACAGGAGGCCCCTGGGGGCCACTCGGGGTCCCAGGGCTCGACGGATTTGGGGACGAAGCTGGAATGTGGCAGCGGGGAGGGGGCTTGCTGGCGCCCCCTGTGGGCCAACACATCTGGGCCTCATTTCACCCACCTTTTTATACCAGTATGCTGGATATTTATAAAGACGGCAACTAAAGGCGTGTTAATCTTTTAAGTTTTGTGAGATTAACGATTCTGGCACTGCTCACTCAACGCCGACGTCGCTATATTTACCCTCTGCCTGGGTACGCAAGCCCAAAATGACACAGTGTTTTGACTAGACTGTTTTTCCTGCTGCCAGAGACCACAGGAAGTGTAGGTGACTGGGCTAACCACCGCCGGGGTGCCCCCCCCCCCCCCCCCCCCCC
>JAODKL010000005.1:10192-28107 GCA_026780765.1 Petrocephalus schoutedeni | reverse complement strand
GGGACAGGGATTTGGGTGTGGTGTTGTCATCCCTTTTTTTTCAGGAGTGTTTTGACTGTTGCACACATGTGAAACAGCAACGGGAGTGTGGGAGAGAGGGAGGGAGGGAGGGAGGCAAGAAAGGAGGGAAGGAGAGAGAGAAAGTATAGAAAACATTCGTCCCATCTAAGCAGAGGTAGAATGAGCTGGAGAGTGACAGAGACAGGGTGACACACAAGGACAGACAGAGGACAGTCAGAGGTGGACTCATACAAAAGGAGGGACAGATAGATGAGACTCAGAAGAAGGTATCTTTCCAAGGAGGACTCAGAGAGCAACTCAATGTGAGGAACGAGGAACCCCACTGAGACAGACACTAACCAGCACCCTTCCTCTGTGCCACTCTTTGGGAAGAAACTTACAGTGGGAATCACAGAGAGGCAGCTGCACACCATGTGGATGGATGATCTCTGCAACCTGAATGGCCTGGACCCTCTGTGGGTGAGTGTGAACATCTACACCTTCTCAGAGATAGCTTGCACTTCTTGATGATCTATACGTGGACATTCCCTCTGTTAGCATAAACATCTGGATTCTGTGGGTGAGTGTGAACATCTAGACCTTCCCTAGATAGCTATAACATCTGGACTCTCTATGGGCGAGTGTGAACATCTAGACCTTCCCGAAATTATCTTGAACATCTGGACTCTCTATGGGCGAGTGTGAACATCTAGATCTTCTTTCAGTTTGCTTGAACATCTGGACTGATTATGGGTGAATGTGAACTTCTAGACCTTCCCTTAGTTAGCTTGAACATCTGGACTCTCTATGGGTGAATGTGAACATCTAGACCTTCCCTCAATTAGCTTGAACATCTGGACTCTCTATGGGTGTATGTGAACATTTGGACCTTCTCTGAGTCAGCATGAACATCTGGAATTTCCTGGTGTGAATATGAATGAAAAGCATTCTCTAAGCCAATATAAACATCTTGACCTTCTCTGAGTCATCTTTAACATATAGACTTTCTTTGAGTTAGCAATGACATTCAGCCGTCTATGTGTGAGTTAACACCCTCTGTGGGTCAATGTGAACATTTGGACAGACACACCAAGAGCTGATAAACTCCTAGAAGAAGAGCCAGAGATGAGCCCTGGATGTTATACCTTTCTTAAGGCCACTACTAGTCTAGTGCTTAATTAAAGAAGTGCAATGTTGACGTACGAGGAGAAGCTATGCTTGGTGGACTTCAGACATGTGAAGATTGGTCAGTCCAGGGCACTAACTGTTTCCTATGTGTACTTTAGTGTGGGATGTATGGTCAGTACAACTAAGGATATCTATCTGTTTAAATGCAAATTAACATTGCTTTTTCTATTTGTGCTGAGGTCTGAGTCATATTCATTCTGTGCTGGCTCTCTATACAGCCAAATCTCACCCTAAAGTGAAAGCATGATGTTGTTATGAGACAGACTTCAAGTTTTACTGAACTTCTCATTCAATATGATCTACTGCAGCAATATTCTCATATTCAAGATTAATAATGTAACAGCTGTGGCGTTTCTTTGAATTACAGTAATTACTATAACAATACAGATAAATGAAACAAATATATTTAATGATACAATTGATCACAAAGGGTCTCAAAACACTCATATAGTAATAAAACACAATTCCCTGCATCCATGCCAAACCCTTAGAGAGTTACGTCTGAGTTTGGTGTTATTTCAAAACCATTTTAGTAGAGCAAACTGGAGCCGTAAAACGGAGTAGCTGTACTTTCTAGTTCCAGTTGTTCTTAGTTGCCCTTTATGGTTGCCTGCGCCAAAATCACAAAACTTTGCTGGCTCTCACTGAAACTGAGAGGCAGTGTCTCTTTAGAGCAAAGCCCAAGGAATCTCGCCACAGTGTGTCTGTTCTACACGTCCTGAAATCTGGCACTGACTTCAGACAGAACTATTACTGTCTGTCGAGTGGTGAAGCCAGACACTGCCAGTGACGGGGCAGAGCACTGTTCCGCCAACACACCTGCCCGACTGCACTCGCTCTCATTGGACAGGCAGGCCGCTGGCCACACCTCATTGGATATGTGGCGCAAGTTGTCCCCGCCCCCAATTCCCCAAGAACACTTTCTCACCTAGCATCCTTATCTTAAATCTGCACACACTGCTCTGTATTTTGCCAGCTAAGCACAACATTTTCAATCAGTTTCATAACCTATATGACTATCAAAGTTAACCAGCAAGCTAAGATCCATTGCCATGCAAATTCAGCTACCTAGCCTTAGGTTTGTTTTTTCGCGATGTAAAGCTTTCCTTGGCAAGCACGGGCCTGCATATCGGCCATAATGACTTCATCTCACCACCTTAAACACCTCCCTCGTCTACCACAAAAGATGAAGCAGGCGCCTAAAGGAACAGCCTAACCACACAAGCATGTATGACCAACCAAGCAACTGAACCGAATTACCCCTAACTGCCGTATCACTCACTTAACAGCCAATTGTATCACGAATGCCACAGGCAGTGATTCTTTTTTAGGAACAATAAAGTATGCCCGTGAAAAATGCCTTTACGCATTAACTGGGGCATCTCATGCCAGAAGGGACACTTTTTGCTGTACAGACACCCCGAGTTAAAGGAATTGGGAACAACATACACAAAATCTCACATACAGACTCTACGCCTAGCTCAATGGTTGTGTTTTTTTAATTTTGGACTAATGTTTACTTTTTCAGAATATTCTAGATATGAATGCTTCATGTGTTTGTGTCCTGTACACTCATTAACTGCAATGGTAATTATAGGCGTGTCCATGCCGTGAAGCTCCACGTCTGGCACGTGACACTCGGGGACCTCCGCTTGCACTCTGCCCGTGTTGATAAGGCACTTTTAGCCTCGCTGTAATTTCACCAGTGAAAAGCCACGGCCGCAGGACTCAGTTCCCAGGAACAAAGAACCAAGGGGGTTTGAGACGGAGCCGCGAGAAGCATTTGTGCTGCTATTAATATGGTTTGGCTCAGCCTGCCAGTCTGTGGTTTGACAGCCACACAGCAGAGACGGGCCAGCGAGACTCACATCCCTCTGGGTGCAAAATGACACAGCCCAGGTACTGTGAGGTGTGCAGCTGAGTGGATTAGGGTCGGGGGCCCATGAAAACAAGGTCACTTGTTCAAATCCCAAACTCAGCAGACTGATTTCGCCTTAAGCAAGGCTCTTAACCCCCAGGGACCAGCTGACACATCCTCCTATGCATGTCACCTTGAAAAAGAGTATCAGCAAACTTTAGGTAAGCTCTGCCAGCTTGAACTACCTTCTCTTATTCGAAGCCAATCTTTGTGAACTTGCCTGGAACGTTTTTACAAATTTTGCATTGTACGTTTTTCCGTTGGTAACCCTGGAAAGGTTAATACCTGTTTTGGCTCGGGCCGAGTCGGCCATCTTGTTTCCACTCGTGTGGGTATACGTCCCCGTAAAAGCTCCCAGCCACATCTGGTGGGCCGCTGTGTGGGGACCACAGAGCTTCCCGTGAGTTCACTGTCCACTCCCCAGTGCCAGTCAATCCATTAGGTGACATAGGCGGCCGCCTAGGGTACCATCCTCTGAGGGGGCGCCGACTTAGCCAGCCAGTTTTACTTTATCTCAGAGAGGGGGTGTCGGTGGTGGAACACCACATGGACATCAACTGGTACTGAGGCTCTTGGTGAAGCACACCTATGTGGGACTCACTGTGCTCCAGAAGGGTATGGGTTCTAAGCCTGAAACCTGCTCCATAAGCAGGGAGTGCCTACTTCCTGAGGCTCACGGATTGGCCGTATATCTGACACATTCTCACCTGCCGGCTCTGTTACAGGACTGGAACCGGACCTGGTACACGCACAACCCAGACCTGACCCAGTGTTTCCAGCACACAGTGCTGGTGTGGGCCCCCTGCATCTACCTCTGGGTGTGCGCACCCTTCTACATGCTGTACCTCAGCTGCAGTGACCGCGGATACATAGAGCTGACCAACCTGTGCTGGGCCAAAATGGTGAGTCGGTAAAAGAGGCAGGGTTAAAAACTATTACAGCAGGACGGTGTCCCATCATAGGGACATACATAGTCACCATAGATACTGCTCAACCACATGAGCTGAAATCTGCAATACTCACATCTACCAGCAGGTGTGGTATTTTTCTAATTTTACTCGAACTCTAATGGCATATCAGAAAGCGAATCGTCATGTGTTGATTGCAGTCCTCAGTTTCTGCTTTCACTCAGGTCCTGGGGCTTGCCCTGGCCTCCTTTGGCTTTGTGGAGTTCTTCTACATCCTACTAGAAAAGAACCAGGAGATCCAGAAGCACATTGTGTTCCTCTTGAGCCCTGTGATTCGCAGCCTTACCATGGTAATGCCCGCTGACCTTTTTTCTAACTCATTTATAACACCTCCACAAGGATCTTTCTCATTGAACCTTTCGCTAGCCATAGATAGCTTCATATGGGTGGCAATTAGCCTTAAAAACATTTATGTTCAAATCCCTTGGGTACACGAAGGTCACATTCTTTACCTATTTGAGAACCTTTTTAAAAAACGCGCCTCATCCAGCTGGAGACCACAGACAGAAGCTGTTTTTGTTTACTGAACAAAACCACGGGAATATTTCTGCAGGGAGTGAGCTGAAGGGACAGTTACTTATAGTTTTCCCTGTCTACTCGCAAAAGATAAAAATGTCACAAATTTCAACATATTTGGAGGACCAGACCAAAACTGAAAATGTAAAAGGTAAATTGTACTACAGACTTGGATGTATCTTTATAAACATCAGGAGCATGACACAGGTATCATTTGGATCAGTGCTTCTTAAACCAGGGTCCTCAGGGACCCCCAGACAGTCCACGTTTCTGCTGGAGGAGCTGGGAGGGAACAAAAAAATTGACTGTCTTGGGGGTCCCTGAGGACTTGGTTGAGAAATACTGATGTGGATAATAACATACACATCACGTGCCAGTGGTGGCTTAATGGTCAGGCAAGTGCACTTGTGATTGAAAGGTTGCTGGTTTGAATCCCTGACCAACAAGATACAACTGAAGTACCAAGCACTGCTCCCCAGGTGCTGAATTAGCTGCCCACTGTGGGTTAAATGCTGAAGACACATTACTTTGTGGTGTGTCAACAATGACAATTAATTGCCTTCACTTCATGTACCATCTCTATAGCCAGTGAGTAATCCTTCAGAGTACTAAAAATATAAGGCCTTATTTTTCATCCTATGTTTACTTCTTCATATCAAAGAGCCCCATACCATCTGCTGTACTATTATGGTCTGTTTATGGTCTGATTAAATGAGCTATGAATTTCCCTAATGGTTGCTCCGCAAACTGCTACCAGGCCAGTTCAGAGGAAACTCCCACAGCGCCCCCCCCCCCCCCCCCCCCCCCCCCCACAAACACACACACATCTCTGAAGTCTATACCACCACATGGCTGACGTCCATCCGCCTGCAGGTCCTGACCATCACCACCGTCCACCTGGAGAGGACCAAGGGCTGTCGCTCGTCCGTCGTCCTCTTCGTCTTCTGGCTGCTGGCCGTGCTCTGCTCCCTGGTTCCGCTGAGGGCCAAGATCCAGCTCGCCATCCAGGAGGTGAGAGGTTCCAAGCCCTCCCAAACTATTAGTCTATTAGAAAGCAGGGCCGTGGCTTTGACTTTGACCTGCGGTCACACTTGTGGGACTTTCCCCACACTCTCCAGAATCTGCCCTCCCATCCCGGGGCTTTTCCAGTGCTGCCTGGGGGAGGCCCTGGCCGGTGTTGTTGCAGTTTTCCATGCCAGTTTTCCCATTCCCACGGCTCCCCTCCCATTCCTTCCTGTTTATGCTCCTTCATCGCCCTCTAATCTGGCTCTGCTCATCTCCCAGCTCTGTCCTGGCCTGTGTCGTCATTGCTGGGGGGGAGGGGGGGGGGTCCGTCCTTCAGGGATGGCCGCAGGTCAATCAACACCCTGTCACTTGGAGCTTCCCCTCTTCACCCTCTCCAATTTCTTCCACGGAGGCGTCTCCCGGCTCATCTGCATTAGACAAACAAGCCGGCTTTAGGAACACGTACGAACAGAGACACACGCGTGTGCCTGCCGTACCATAAATAGCCGTGTTTCGGCTCTTTTACATAAACCTTCCTTCGAGGAAAGATGACAGCGGCTGCTACTTTTGCCACCCGGCCTGATAAGTCAAGATGTGAGAAGGTGGCGCTGGGTTCATATCCGCCCCCCCCTGTACTGACTGTCATCCAGTGCAATCCAGACCTAGAGGAAGGCCTCTGTATGCCAAACCTGTGAGCAGCCAGACTAGGTGTCTGCAGAGAATGGAGCATGTGGCCATCCACAGCTGGCCCGACCGGCTGAGGGAGGAAGCATCGCAGCACTGAGGAAAGGCTGCAATGCATTCTGGGCCCTTGGCTTGCACAGCTCCGGGCGCAAAGTCATACTAGCGATAACCCCTGGCCCTCAGTGGTGACTGAACAGCACTCAGATCCAGAGTAATGAGCATCCCTACATTGTCCATCTTTTGGCTCAAGCGTTCCTTCAGCAATATGAGAAACAGAAGCTGTTTCCTCGGGGTCCCTAAGTGCAGAGTTCACCACGTGGCTCGCTTTAGTCCAAAATAAGCTGACCTACATATTCTGGCCACGCGCGCCAGCCGTGCCTGTTTAGTCTGCGGCCGGCATGAGGTCGCCCTCCGTCACGTCCCCCTGGGGCCACCTTTGTCCCGCAAGGACTTCCAGCTCTCCCCACGGAGGGCCTGTTTACCGGGGGTAACGGGTTTAGCTGGTGTTGCTGTGGGAGTAGTGGGTGCACATCCAGTAGCCTGTAGTCGGGAGCAGGCACCAGGGCTAACGGGCACCCTCCAGAGTTTAATATAGCCGCTGGTTTTCGAGTCGCCCCGATAGCAGACGATGTTTGTAGCCACAGGCTAGCGTGACTGGGAGGCGTGACAACCTCGCACGCGGAACTCATTTACGTATATATAGACATATAGAGCCGGTGTGCTGCATGTTTGTGCCCCCCACGCCCCAAACGGGCCTCGTGAATCACCGGCTCTGGCCCCGGGCCGCGCCGTGCCAGCGGCAGCGAGTCACAGGATCAGCCAATTGCAGCAGACTGTTAAAAGGAAACCCATAACGCAGCCCACTCGCATGGGTCTGAGGTTTTGGCGCATTGTAGCATAACGCGTTAATCACCCCTTAAGATCCGCTGCACGCCGGCTGCGGCGGGGGGGGGGGCAGGAAATGAACCGATATGATGCGATGGGGAGTGTTGGGCAGGATCTTTGTGGTGATGGGCCCTGCAGGAGAAAGGCCCAGACACTGGCCAGTATAGTTTTCACTGCTCTCTAATGAGTAACGGGGCCTCGCGGGAGAGTGTTGCATGCTCCGTGGTGTGGAATTTCACTCATCCGCAAGGAAATACGCGAGTTTTTTTTTCTTTTGCTGTAGTTGTTTTAATGTCTGTTTAATGTGGGGCTTTTCCAGTCTGGGACAAAAACCTCATTCTTGTTGCAAACTTATTGCCGGGACTCTTTAGAAAACAGAATGCTGGTACAAATAGAGACAGTCGGCAATTCCCTTTTGGTTTCAGGAAAATGAAATTTAAGAAAATGAAAACAACTATAAAATAACAAATGGAGAATGATGTTGGCATTGAAAACTTTGAGATGCCAGAGCAGAAACCACAGTTGTACCCTTAGGGAGGCGATGCACAAACCCTTTAAAACATGCACCATTGTATAAAGATGTAATTACAAGCTAAGAAAGTCTTTCTGCAAATATTTACAGAGCTATTCTTCATGGTGCATATCACCGCAGCCAGTAAAGTAAAGGTAAAACACTTTGCTAGGCTAATGAGGGCGGCTGTTACCTCACCCTAACTTAGCCTTTCAGCACAGCTTAATGTCCCGTCTCAGCCAATCAGCACTACTTAACCGCTGTCTGACCCTATGACTATAATCTTGCCGCCTCAGCCAATGAACACCATCTTGACAGCATGATCTGCCAATGAGCAGAGTTTTGCATACTGTTTACGCCAATGAGCACTATGCTACTTTCTGCATTGACTTATGAGCTCTGTCTTGTTCCCCTTGCGCCTTAGGACTTCTCGGTGGACGTCCTGCGCTACCTGGCCTTCTTCTGTTACTTCTCCCTCCAGGTGGCCCAGCTGGTCCTCATCTGCTTCTCGGATCAGCGCCCTGGTACCGCTAAGCCGGTCTCTGTCAAGGTGCGCTGATCCCCACTTGCGGATGACTCCACCCCACTAGGAGTGGTCCTGAAAAAAATCTTTGTTTCTTGGTTGCAGAATCCCTGCCCAGTCCAGGATGCATCGTTCCTGTCGAAGGTTCTCTTTTGGTGGTTCACAGGGTGAGCGACTTCTGTTAAGACAACAACAATAACAACAACAAGAATAAACATGCTATGACGCAACGTCAAGGCAAGCGGTGCCAAAATCTGGGGCTGCCGGTTAACCACGTCCTTTCAGCAGTCTCTGGCTGATTCCAACGTGTGACCTGCAGGCTGGTGGTGAAGGGGTACCGAAGACCCCTCCAGGTGGAGGACCTGTGGACCCTGAGGCAGGAGGACACATCCAGGCACATCATCTCTGGAATGAAGGAAGCCTGGACCGAGGAGTGTGCCAGGCTTCAGCAGTAAGTCTCGCCGTGGTTGCGCCATCCCACCTTCTCATAAAAATCCAATACCCATTGCCAGGGTAACGGCTGCTTGCCAATCAGTAATCGGACCTAATCATCATTTCAGCAAGAGCATGTATAAGCAGAGTTCAGAAGCAACGGGTAATTAAAACAGACCGTAAAGGGGATATATTTCATATCTACTGGGTTGTTCAAGCTAGAACCATATTCTTCAATTCATAAACATTAACACGACGCACCATGCAAATTAATTAATATTCCGGGTCAGAGACAGCAATGGCAAATTTGAATATTATTTCCGCTGACAGGCAGGAGGGGGCGCTGCACATGAGTGCACCTCCAGGCTCCAGGCTGCCAGAGCAAGCCCAGCTCCTCAGGAAGCTGCAGAAGGAGCAGAGCTCGGGGCTTCGCCTGCTGCGCACCCTCGCCCGGAGCTTCGGCTCACGTTTCCTGTTGGGGGCGCTGTGCCTGGTGGCCCATGATGCCTTCCTGTTCTCTATTCCACAGGTGCTCAGGTGAGATGGAACGCAGGGCTGCTGTCATGCTTTATTCCCACTCAGTCACCCGTGGATGAGCAAGAAATGGGGGGGGGGGGGGTGTTGGGGACCAAGAGCCCGTCATCAGACTAGGCTGGCTGGCCACAGTAAAACTGAATGTAGCAGTGGGCGTACTAGGCTTTGCTTGTGTATGCTACAATATGCTTGGCTCTGCAAGGGCATCCAAGGCTCTGATAGGCTCTGCTAGGGTATACTAGTATCTGATAGGGTATGCTAGGCTCTGCTAAGCTATGGTAGGGTATGCTAGGCTCTGTTAGGGCATCCTAGGCTCTGATAGGGCATGCTAAGGTCTGCAAGGGCATCCAAGGCTCTGATAGGGTATGCTAGGCTCCGCTAAGCTATTGTAGGCTATGCTTGGCTCTGCCTGGGCATCCAAGGCTCTGCTGGGTTCTGATAAGGAATGCTAGGCTCTGATAGGTAATGCTAGGCTCTGATAGGGCATGCTAGGCTCTGATAGGGCATGCTAGGCTCTGATACAGTATGCTAGACTGTGCTAGGGTATGTTTGGCATTGCTAGGCTCTGATAGGGTAAGCTAGGCTCTGCTAAGCTATGTTAGGGTATGCTAGGCTCCCATGTCACAGGGACCTGGCAAATTCCTCCCCATATCAGCATCATTTTGCAGCCCTCACATCCGGTAACTGGGGCTAAGATCCCCAAATAGATGCCTCACCCTCAGAACTGAGCATAGGAACACCCCCTCCCCCCCACAGGCTCCAAACCCTTGTACTTCTCCTGGTGATACCTCACTGGTGTTATACTCCACAGTCTGTTGCTGGGATTCATGAGGGAGCAGGGCGCCCCCTTGTGGAAAGGCTACTTCTACGCAGCGGCCATGTTCCTGTTGTCGTGCCTGCAGTCGCTGTTCCGCCACCAGTACATGTATGCCTGCTTCACCGTGGGCATGAGAGTGAAGACGGCCGTCATGGGGCTGGTCTACAGGAAGGTGTGTCTTCACGGGGAGACGGATAGGAGGCCATGGGTCGCAGAAGCCAACACATTGACTTTTCTCTCATATCTCCTTCCCCCCTAGTCTCTGGTGATGAACAGCGCCGCACGCCGGACTTGTACCGTGGGAGAGATCATCAATCTGGTGTCTGCGGACACCCAGAAGCTCATGGACTTTGCTGTGTACTTCAGCGCCATCTGGATCGCTCCGGTGGAGATTTCCCTGTGCCTCTTCTTCCTCTGGCAGGTAAACCTTCTCTTCAGCCCACCCACAGGGACTGTGCTTATGAGGACAAGCGGAGGTTTGGGAGGGAGGGCAATGGGGGCCCTTTGCCATCAATGCCAAGCGTGGACCAAAATGGTGGGGAAAGTGGCTCTCCCACCCTCCACAAAATACCCGTGGCACCCCAGGCAGTGTCTCAGCAGCCGCCTGTCCCTCTGTCCCGCTACAGCAGCTGGGTCCGTCTGCCCTGGCCGGAATCGCCGTCGTCATCCTCATCTTCCCCCTGAATGGCTTAATCGCCAAGAAACGGAGCAAGCTCCAGGTATGGCCGCCATCACCCCCACTTGCCCAGAGACCCTGCCGGAGGGGGGGGAGGCTGCCGTCCCGCAGCACGCTCCTTTGCGCCCAACGCCATCCCGTTTTAGCTGGTGCTCTGCAGCTGGGTCCCATAAAACCGGGGTGTCTAGTGAGCTGCCAGGCCGCCCTGCGGGCTGCGTGTGTATTTCTCATCCCACAGCTTCCCCATTTTGCCCTTTAAAAAAAGTAACAGCCACAGATGACTTATAAAAAATTAATTTCTCATTTATAGTACTTCAAGCAGCAGGCAGGAAGTCTGTGCTTTAAATTGGAAATGCTAATTATAATTAGTTTTAATTACCATCCTTCCTCCATTTCCTTCCATCATTCGATCCCTCGGCCCTCTAACCCAGTCCTCAGGGACCACCGAACAGTTCACGTTTCTGCTCTCTGGGTGGAGCAAAAATGTGGACTGCCCGGCAGGGAGCAAAAATGTGGACTGTACGGCAGTCCCTGAGGACCGGCTTGGGGAGCCCAGTAGAGCCGAGAAACACCGGACAGGATTCTGGTCCATTGCAGCAAACACACATCTACACGCACATCATGTTTTTTTTTATATATGGAAACTCCTACAATGATTCCTGCTCCTGACTGTCCTGGGTGGGGTTTCAACTCTACCTCAGGAGATCCAGATGAAATTCATGGACCGCCGCATCAAGCTGATGAATGAGATCTTGAGCGGAATAAAGATCTTGAAGTTCTACGCCTGGGAAAAAGCCTTTCTGGGCCAGATCCTGGAGCACAGAGAAAAGGAGCTGGGAGCTCTGAAGAAATCTCAGATTCTCTACTCCGTATCTCTCACCTCCTTCAGCTCCTCCTCTTTTCTCGTAAGGCTATTTTTCATTTCCTTCATAGATTCTTTTATCCAGTGCGACTGGTAGAGTCTACAATTTACAGTTTTATATACTGATTTAAGGTTATGTAACTTTATATAACTTAAAGTTATATAACTTTAGGTATATAACTTTACTGAACTTACTTTACTGATAAAGTTATCGTTTACTCATATCAGCAGGAGTGATACAATGATCTTCCACCACCATGCAGTCTGCTGTTCTTTACTGCAGTATGAGGACTTCCATTGCTCTGTGATCATGGCTGAAATGTGGGACCCTGGATCTGTCTGTGCTCTCCCCTCAGATGGCCTTCGTCATGTTTAGCGTCTATGTGTTGACCAACTCCAAGAATGTGCTGGACGCCCAGAAGGTCTTTGTCACCATGGCACTGATCAACATCCTCAAGACACCACTGAGCCAGCTGCCCTTTGCCATCAGCACCACCATGCAGGTGAGGTCCAAGGCATCAGCCAAAGTGTGCTCCAATCAGAAAAGAGCACCAATCAGAAAACACTAGTCAAAGAATGCTCATGTAAGAGCACTAGTCAAAGAACACAAGTTAAAGAGTGTTGATATGAGAGTGCTACTTAAGGAATAACAGTGCTACTGAAGAGCATTAGTCAAAGACTGCAAACACCACCAGCACACAGCAACCACAATCACCGGCCGAATTCAGCTGTCGATAAAACCACCAGGGAGACGGAGAGCACTAAACATTTTCTGCATTTCAGGCTGTGGTCTCGCTGCGGCGCCTTGGGAAATTCCTTTGTCAGGAGGAGCTGAAGTCAGATGTTGTGGAGAAGGTGCCCTGCAGTCCTGGTGAGAATGAGGAAGTGACATCAGAAAGTATCCCATGTGACAGATGCCACAGCTTGACACAACGATGGCCCGCCACCCTGAACAGGACAAGCGCTTTCAGAAAAAGGATGGCTGGACATAATGACGCTTGATACCCTTACTGAAAATGTATTGGAGTGACATTAACAATACTGCGAGAGCGGGTCTGAATCAGAAAGCTACACAGGCCAATCCTTACTAAAAATATTTGCTAGAGCCAACTGTGCGAAAAAATCATAGCTGAGGTAACAGCATGGTTGAGGTAAAAGCCACCATACAATTAAAATAGTCCACGGGTCTCCAGACAACCCCAGGAAAAAGAACCAGTAATTTTCAACGGTAAACTAATTAGATATCTTGCATTCACAGACAGCGATCTCACAGATTAACCAAAAAAAGACTTTTATATCTCAAGATGTGCACCATTTCCTTACTTACCCAGCAGAAATGTCTTTCGTTCAGAAAACTGTGCCGAGAATAATTACCTAGTTATTTTTTCAAGGGTGGCTTTTAACTATTGTGACATTTTCTATGTATCTGACTCAGGTGGAGGTGGAGTGACAGTAGAAAATGGTACTTTCAGCTGGACTAAAGAGGGTCCCCCTTGTCTCAAGAGGTGAGTCTCACAAAGTCCAGAGGAGCAACTGGTCTGGTAGATGCAAAGGATTCTCTAATGTTAGTTTCTTGCAAGAGATCAATGTGGTGGAACTTTAATTCAGCCTTAAAATTCGCGGTCAGCACCGGATGAAATTCGAATGTTTGTAAGGGGTTACACGGCATTCTGTAGTTCTAAGACTTTTTATGTTCTAAAGTGTTCTGCAAGGTCTGTGTGTGGAAGACACACCTGGGTGCCCAGATGAACTGGCACAGGGCCATGCCTCAATAGCCGAGAGAGCGTGCTACATCTTTACAAACCTTTCCGATGCCTCCGTTCGCAGGATCAGTGCCCGTGTGCCGGGAGGCTCCCTGGTGGCGGTGGTTGGTCACGTGGGTAGCGGGAAGTCTTCCCTGCTCTCAGCCTTGCTTGGGGAAATGGAGAAGAGAAGCGGCCGTGTCTGTGTAGAGGTGCGTCACTGCGATTGCTCTTTGGCTTAGCAGACGCTTATGCCTAAAGTCACCTCGTGCAACTTAAAACCACTCAGGTAGGTTTTATTAAAAGGTACATGGTTCAAATTTGGAAGGACGGTAGCAGGATGTAGGAAAGTTTTTTATACCAGGGACTTGCCGTGGGCAGGGAATGGTCCAGGCTGCAAAAAGACCTAGTCTCTGAACAGGAGGTCTTTGGGACCCATTTCTAACAATCAGGGTTTCAGCTTATACACTTAAGATTTTGACGTTGTGAGTTTCCCCATAAGACCTTTGATATGCCGCAGGGTTGGCAAAAGAAATTAAATTTTTGGGGAGTTTTGCAAAAGCCACAGATGGCACAAGAACACCAGCAGATTACACACAAAAAGTTCATAAATACATAAATAAAACATATTCAGTGCTGGCCAAGTGTGTTTATGGCAGCCTGTCACATGATATCTCGCAGTGATCTCAGAATCTTGCATTTATTCACTCAGTTTGCATGCTTGCTTCGTTTATCAAGGGGACCAAAGGAACCAAAAAAGTTTATGTGACTTTTCCAGCTGACAGGGTGCCTGTGCCCCAAACCCCCGCGATGTGGAAGGGTTCTACTGTACATTGACAGCAAATAAAATCAAAAATATCATCCATACCTTTCACACAGCTTGGTCCTCTTTGTCATACACACTAGCAGGAAGAACTACAGTAACAAGACGTTCAGTGATTCCCTTAGGTGAAATCTTTACTAAGCAGAAACAATACCCTTCCCCTTTCGACTTGGCAAACTCTCTTGGGAGCCTTCCCATTCCACTCCGTTGGTCTGCTTATCACCAGTGTCCGTTTAGTGATTCTCCATTAGCTTCATGCAGTGCTCTGCAGTCTACATTGTAGGAATCTTTACACTTCACAACACACCATTAGTTAGTCTCATCACCCTTTTTTTAGATAAATTTGTCTGTTGGTTCCTTCCAGGGCTCTGTGGCCTATGTGCCCCAGCAGGCCTGGATCCAGAATGCATCCCTGCAGGACAACATCACCTTTGGGTGCGAGAGGAAGGAGAGCTGGTACCAGCAGGTAGTGGAGGCCTGTGCTCTCAGGCCTGACCTGAAGATCCTGCCTGCTGGGGACTCCACTGAGATCGGCGAGAAGGTCAGGCCACTGAGGTTCCAGACCTATTTTAGCGAACTTGTTCTTCTGTGTCCCTCGAGTGTGAGCTAGGGCTGATGCTGTCTCGGCTTCACCACAGGGCTTGAACTTGTCCGGGGGACAGAAACAGCGGGTGAGCCTGGCCCGTGCCGTCTACAGGAAGACCGATGTTTACTTGCTAGATGACCCTCTGTCAGCTGTGGATGCCCATGTGGGCCAGCACATCTTCGATAAGGTCATTGGGCCCAAGGGCCTTTTGAAAGACAAGGTACTTTCCTCAAACACTTGCCCATACACAGTGTATTAATTAAATCATGTTCAGAATGCGAGTGCTCGGAGTCTTGTTTGACAGACTTGTGTGTTTCTGTGTTTGCCCACACAGACGCGCATCCTGGTCACACACGGCCTGAGCTTCCTGCCGCAGGCCGACCTGATCCTGGTCATGGTGGACGGCGAGATCACAGAGACGGGCTCGTACCCGGAGCTGCTCGGCCGCCAGGGCGCCTTCGCAGACTTCATACATGCCTTTGCTAGCACTGGTGCTGAGCAGAGAGAGAGCTCTGGCTGCCAAGGTTGGGGGAGCCCCGTCGTACCTCTGGCAGAGAAGTTCTGATCCCTTCGCTAGAGCTGAGGAAATAACATTCTCAAACGGTTTCATTTTGTGACACATAGCAGGTACCAGGAAGTCTTCCTCCCGGCTCAGCTTGGCCGACGCCATGTTCGTTTCTAGAGACCTTTCCCAGGAACAGCTTATTAGGTACATATTGTTAGATATTATAAGTTTACTAATGGCTTCCTGGTCTCAACAGCCACCCCGACATGAGGTAAATTATTAAATAGTGTATTTCTGTTCCCCTTCAGTGGTGATATGGGCAGTACCAGCTTGCAGAACGTGGAGTCTGTATCTAACACCGATTGGGATCAAATCAATGAGGATTTGGGCAAACTGACCGAGGGAGACCGAGCCCATACTGGAAGGGTGGGTTCATTAGTCATGTCAATTGGCTTTATTATCATATTATGAATAATAATTTAAAACATTCAACTGAAATATGGGTAGTATTCTCATTACACAACTATATAGGATTCACAAATTAATGGTAAAACCCCGGTAATAACCGTGGAACTTTGTTCCGGATCTTTACAGGTGAAACTGGAGATGTACGTGGATTACTTCAGGACCATCGGTTTCACACTCATCCTGCCAATCATCTTCTTGTACGCCTTCCAGCAGGCTGCTTCCTTAGCCTACAATTACTGGCTCAGCTTGTGGGCCGACGACCCCATAGTCAACGGCACTCAGACAGACACGGACTTGAAGCTGGGGGTCTTCGGGGCTCTTGGAGTCGCACAAGGTCGGCAAAGTCTTCCATTATACACAGCATGCCTTCAAGGACGCAGAGGAGAAAGAAGGACTATACTTGGGGTTGACCTAATCTTTGTCCTACTTATTTCAGGACTGGCAGGTTTTGGTACCATGGTGGCCATCACTGTAGGAGGAATCATCGCCTCTCGTTACCTTCACCTGGACCTCCTGAATAACGTCCTGCTGTCACCAATGTCCTTCTTTGAGAGAACACCCAGCGGCAACCTCCTCAACCGCTTCTCCAAGGAGGTGGACGCCATTGACTGCATGATTCCCGATGGGCTGAAGATGATGCTCGGCTACCTGTTCAAGCTTCTGGAGGTCTGCATCATCGTGCTTCTGGCCATGCCCTTCGCAGCAGTCGTCATCCTGCCCCTCAGCCTCTTCTACGCCTTCATCCAGGTATGCCGGAGATGTCAGACCAACTGGAACAAATGCTTGGTTTTACCCAGTGGGGTTTCGACCCACAAGGCTCTTGGTAGAGATGACTTGAATGCAGACTTTTGAGTCCACTATTTACCCAAACTCATTTAGGAAGTTGGCACCATCAGCATACGTCACGTTACCATAGCTCGAGCTCCATCCTTCTCTTTGCTCTAGAGTTTCTATGTAGCGACGTCCTGCCAGCTGCGTCGCCTGGAGTCTGTGAGCCGGTCTCCCATCTACACTCACTTCAATGAGACTGTCCAGGGGGCCAGTGTGATCCGAGCTTTTGGAGAGCAGCCCAGATTCATCCAGGAGGCCAACTCCAGAGTCGACCGCAACCAGACGTCCTACTTTCCCCGATTTGTAGCCACCAGGTTAGAACTGTGAAAACTGTGAGGCTTGGAAATCCATCCTGTAGTTCATTCGGCGAATTTGGGATCGAGTCCCAGATGTTTGCATCATTATTCAATACCCAGCCAACCCTTGCTCGCTGATGTCATTTTGTAGGTGGTTGGCCGTGAATCTTGAGTTCCTTGGCAACGTCTTAGTCCTAGCAGCCTCCATCCTATCTGTTCTGGGTAAGGACACCCTGAGCCCTGGAATTGTGGGTTTGGCTGTATCTCATTGCTTACAGGTAAGAAAGATTTCATTGCCGTTTTTCACCATACAGAAATATATTTACGACTAAGGACAGATAATGGCATGACATCGTAACGTGCTACAGGTGACAGACATCTTAAGCTGGATCGTGCGTTCCTGGACTGACGTGGAAAACAACATTGTGTCTGTGGAAAGGGTGAAAGAGTACGCAGACACCTCAAAAGAGGCAAGAGTGTCCCAAAATGTGGACTCATCTCCCAAATCCATGGCATAGCAAGTACTTGAGTCTGGAGAGACGTTGTTCTAATGATACTATAACATTGTTTCCCTCAGGCCCCCTGGAAGACAGAGAACATTTCTCTCCCAGTGGCCTGGCCCCAGGCAGGGACTATAGAGTTTCAGGGGTATGGACTTCAGTACCGCCAGGGTTTGAACTGGGCTCTCAAGGACATCTCTCTGAGCATCCAGGAGAGAGAGAAGGTCTGCATCAGACATTCCTCAGATTGTATCTTTAAAATGAAAATTTCCTTCCCCACACACCTTTTATTTCTGTCATTCCTGCCTAGGTTGGAATTGTTGGAAGGACAGGGGCTGGAAAGTCATCTCTGGCTCTTGGCATCTTCCGGATCCTAGAGGCTGCAAAGGGGAAGATCTACATTGATGGGATCAACATTGCAGAAGTGGGACTGCATGACTTGAGGTCCCGAATCACTATCATCCCACAGGTACGTTGAATATGCGGGAGCTTTTTTAATTACTTTGGAGAGCATGAAGTGCCCAGCAGTACTGGTTCTGCAAGATCAGAGTATAAATTTGCATAAATAGAATACAAAAACCCAATGTGAGTGACTGTATTAGTCTGAGGTGTCTGCGCTCAGGTTTACCTTCACCCCCAGGACCC
>JAODKL010000003.1:530036-541186 GCA_026780765.1 Petrocephalus schoutedeni | reverse complement strand
GAGGTTTTCCACTCATCTCCTTTTCTCACTCGCACCAGGTTATAGGCACTGCGTAGGTCTAATTTGGTGAAGATGACTGCCTTCTGTAATTGTTCCAACGCCGAAGGGATCAATGGCAGAGGTTCTCGTCTTTTAATGGTTATGGCATTTAATGCTCAATAGTCCACGACGGGGCGTAATCCACCATCTTTCTTCTTTACGAAGAAGAATCCCGCTGCGGTGGGTGACGTGGAGGGTACAATGATCCCTTGGTTGAGGCTTTCGTGGATGTATGCTTCGATGGCTTCTTCCTCCTGGAGAGAGAGAGAGTATAGCCTGCCATGGGGTAATGGAGCTCCCTCTAGTAGGTCAATGGCACAATCACAATCCCAGTGCGGAGGTAGACCCGATGCTTTTGCCGTGCTGAACACATCCTGAAATTCGGCGTATTCCTGAGGAAGGAGGTCTAAGTTCCCTGGATTGGGGCTCTCTAGGGTGGTGGCTTTACAGGGGAGTTTCAGACAACTCTCTAGACATGTGTCTGCCCACTGGCACACTGAACCTGTTGTCCAATTGATTTGAGGATTGTGTTGTTGTAACCAGGGGAGTCCCAGGATCAGGGGATCTTTGGACTGTGAGAGCACCAGTACCTCCAACGTCTCATGATGTAGGACCCCCACCTGCATCTGAAAAGGACCCGTACGGTCTTGCCTTTTTCCATGCGTTCCCCTGTCACTCCCAGTACTGAAAGGGGACAGGTTAGTTCCTGCAGGGGTAATTTCATTCGACTACTTAATGTCTATGAAATTCCCTGCCGCGCCGCTATCTACTAATGCTTGTATGGGGTGCCTTATTCCTTTCCATTCTAGGTACACAAGCATCGTAAGCTGCGAGGCTGTCGTCGTGGCGACGGTGGAGACACCTACCGGGAGAGAGCTTCCCACCAGTCTCGGTCGCTTGGGGCAGGTGCTGCGCATGTGTCCGGCCTCTCCACAGTAGAGGCAAAGCCCTCTTTCCATTCTTCGTTGACGTTCCGCGGGGTCCAGAGGTGATCGTCCCAACTGCATGGGTTCCGGACCCTCCTTGGTGGGTTGATATGGAGGTCGGAGCGTCAGGGTGGAGTCCCGTTGCTTACGTCGGTCTCGAATGGTGTTGTCGAGTCGTACTGCCTGTCACACCAATTCATCAAAGGATGGACTTTCTCCTCGATGGGACAGCTCGTCCTGTACTTCGGGTTGGAGAGCGCGGATGAAGATCGCTTGTAAGCAATCGTCCGGCCATTGGAGATTAGCTGCTATGGTCCGGAATTCCAGAGAGGACTCGGCAACCGTCCATTTTCCCGGTCGGCAGTCTAAGAGGCGGAATCCCGGCGTTCGACCCACAGCGAGGTGGTCGAAAATCTCCCTTAACGCCCGGTGAAAATCCCGTGCAGAGGATAGTAGGGGACTGTTCTCTACCCAGAGGGCGGTTGCCCATTCACGTGCTTGTCCGGTCAGCAAGGAAATGGTGAATCATACTTCAGCGCCCGGGTGTCGAAACAGTTCCAGATGTTCTTCCACATAGCGGCCACACTGCATCATAAACCCTTTGCATTGATCGGGGTTTCTGTCGTACCTCTCGGGCATGGCGATAGGTAACGCAGCGGCCGGGCAGGGTGGAGACTCTGGTAGGGGCACCTGGGCTGCATGAGCTTGGAGCAGTTGTTCCAGAGACTTGATCCGGGCCTCAAGGTTCCCCGCTGGATCCATCCCAAGGCGAAGTATTCTGTCACGAGTGTACCAGGTAAGTACGAGGGATCCAGAAATGCGGGGTTGACAGGCTTTTTTGTACTGATAGTGATTGCTGCCAATTGGTATTGCGGGTGATCCCGCCCTAGTGGGCATGACAATAATAATGATAATAATAGTAAAAGTTAACGTCTAACAAAAACGAACACCATAAGCTGACGCCCAATTTCATATTTACTTAAAATGATTCACTATGTGTGGTAAATTTTAGATGTTAGCTTATGATAGCCGTTTCACTGTTGTCTGTGCACAGCTGATATTAGGTAAAAGTAATATCTAATACAGTATTATTTAAGCACACCTATTTGTTTGTAGTTGTATTGCATTCTTTATAAACAGAATGGCAGGGTCTCCTTCAGCCAATAATGTCTAATGCAAGGTGAGCCATAAAAATCAGCACAAATACTTAAACAGCCAGAAGTTTACAGGGGAACCGGTGTACATCAGCGAAGGAGCGCAAGAAAGTTTAAAACAGGGGAAAGAAGTCCGAGTTTTTTTATTTTTTTATTCATTTTTCGACGTTCAGTAGTATTCATCTTAATCATTAATACAAAACATAATTTTGTTTTTTGGGTCAGCCAGATGGTGCTGAGGCTTGGGAGATTAATCACGCTATTGAGTGCATTAATAAGCGGAGGGGGGGGGAGCCGCGGACCTCACGCTTCCCTCAGCGAAAGTGCCGGACAAACGGGGGCTCGGTCGTTCTCTGGGTGCCAGGACCAAGATTTGGGTAGGGTGCTTACCCCCCCCCCCCCCTACCCTGGCCCCCACTTTTGCTGTATAAACACAAGTCTTCAAAATCATTGTCAAGTCCATTACATTGTTTTGTTTGTTCGTTTGTTTTTGAGAAGCAAGGACATGATTCAAGGGGGCAGGACCTGCAATTTAATATGTAGCTTAAATGAAGCTGAGTGTAAATTTATCAGGTGTTTGTGGAGCGTTAAACAACGGAGCTGCTTTGAAAAACTGAGGTGTAGATTGTAAATGCGTATGCCAGATTAATTCTTCCGTATGTTAACGTCAGAATCATACATATATTTTCTGTGACGATAATGACATCCTTGAAGAGTTTATTAGGTTGCCCATTATTAGGTTCGGTTCGAATTCGGTTCGATAAGTCGGGTTCAAACTTATCCTCCTACCTGATAAGTTGTTCCAGAACGATCCACTGGTTGGGGTTATGCCCAGTTGCTTGTGTGCTGATGTAAAAAAAAAATTGTTTTGTAATTTCAACGTAACTATATACTATACAGTGCAGTATAATGTGACGTATGGTAGATTACGTATAATATAAATGTGCCATTCTGATTCAAATGGCAGTTCTATGAAGTAATAGACAGTTTGACACAATTCTGGAGCATATAAAGTGTATGATATTAGAGAAACCTTTCAACAAATAATAGCTTTTAGAATCCTCCTGTGTAATTAGTATTTCAATATCTCTTGCTGTTTCAATGTGTCCCGTCATGTCAACCTGACCCTCCTGTTTCCTCTCTAACATGGCCCTAATGGGCCACACCTGTTGCTTGTTACCCCACGACATTTTCTATATTTAAGTACCTGTTTGTCCCGTCATGGTTAGTCCGGTAATTACTGCCAGTTCTCCTGTCGCCTGAGCCTGTCCCAGAGTAAGTCTTCCCGTTCTGACCCCTCGTAGTCCAATTTGTTTCTCTGCTCCTGTTTTGCCAACAAAGGCCCTTCGTTTTCCTGAACGCCGGCCCTCGAGTCCTTCGTCTCTCGCAACATGACACAACGTATAATTTGTCAGTATTCGATGCATGAGGACCCCAGTGATTCAGAGGTAATCTCAGGAAACATCACCACAACTGAGGAAAGACATAGCAGTGGACCAGCTATCTTACAACAATTAATTTTGTTTACATAATACTGTAAGAATCAGGTTAGCATGCCCAAATACTGCTGGGCCCACAGAAGCTGTGGAGCTCTAGAGATTCTAAATGCCTTCTGTGCTGTTTCTGGTGGTGTGTACTTTTCTCATGTTCGCATAGATTTTCAATATTCGCCTGTTTTCCGGTCCCATCTCTGACTGTTTGATTTCTGCCTGGTAATTCATTTATTTGATACTTTTATACAAAGCAACTGACAGTAGAGGGAAGGGTCATAATCAACATTGTTAGTGGAATGCTCTACTTGATGTGCTACAACAGCTATACTTTGAACTATAGAAATGCTATACTATGCTATACTATACTATTCAGGAGCTATATGTTAGTATTATAAGGAAATTTGAGCAGGGTATGTTTTAAAAAAGACCTATTGCTACCATTCAGAAGAGATGACTTTACTAAATGTGTTCTGTCACAGAGCTCGGCCTACATTTCAGATCCACATCAAACAAGAGCATAAAAGGTGCCCGCATACTTGTGTATGGGGACTTCACCCGATCACAGTGACCAACAATGCGCAGGAGAAGATGGGGACTGATTTATGGAGTCTGCTGCATTTCACAAAACACAAGGATGTAAACCGCCTCCGAGCAGCGCGGACGGATCAAAGGTGAGCAGCTCGCAGCGAGCGTCCGCGCACGCGGCCGTGTTTATGATGAAAGCGATCTGTGAATCTATGTGCAGGATAAAAAAATAAACAGTAAAACCAAAAAAAAAACGGGAATGAAGGGGAGAGGGGAGGGCCATACAATTGTCTAAGGACAAAAAAGAAAATGAGCAAAGACCGGCTTCAAAGTTAGTCTTCAATTTTTATAATGACACTATGGATCTCAGTACAAACCCAGCAAGAGATGAAAGGAAACCGGAGGAAAATAGCCACCTGGGATGCTGAAGTAGCTGGAGAGTGGTTTGAGAAGGTCCAGTGCTTCCAGAGTATGTTGCTGCCACACTCAAAGCTCTATTCAAAGTCGCTATTAAAAAATGACCTTTCACCTTTGAAGTGTACACTAAAGCATGTAACTCTTCTGAAAAGGAGTGAGTGGGTTTTTATCACATTAAATCAAACAGTCACCTTCTGGAGAAGAATATGTCTAGTTAGATGTCTGTTGGGTGGTGTTGTGTCTCAGCGGTAGTGTGTGCTTTGCGGTGGATTGGCACCCCCCTTTTGAGTGTACCCCTCCCTTGTGCCCTGTGGCTTTCCGGGATATACTCCAGTCTCCACGTCACCCTGATCAGGATAACCAGTTAGAAGTTGGATGGATGAATTATTCTATATTTACCATTAATAATTGGTTGATTTGATTGTTGGTTGACTTACTTCAGCTTCCCTTACTGTTTTTTTTTATTTTTGGACTTATGTTAATGTGATTTATACATCATTTATGATAAGACACCAATGTGACACTTCATAGCTGCACAGCTGAGCAGTTTTGCACCTTGGTAGGTGGCACAGTGGGCAGTCACACCTTCAAGGTTGGTGGCTCAGTCCTGACCCTGGCTTTCTGCTTCTGGAGTTTGGATGTTCTCCATCTGTTCGCTTTTTCTGAGTGCTCCTATTTCCTCCACGGTCCAAAGGAATGTGGATCGCTTTGAGTGTGTTGTGTGATGGACTGACATGGACTGTACGATTTGTCTAGGAGAGATGGGCTTCAGGCTAATTATATCCTAGCAGTAAGCGGCTGTGGAAGATTTATGGATGGAATACAACTCAATATTAACCATCAGGATTTGCTGGTTTTGCTAAAAGGCTACTGGTTGGTACCCCTAAACTTTAAAATGATGTGTCTGTCACCCCTGCTCAGTTCCTGCAGTATACTGTTTCACCTTTTGGCCTTTGGGATGCCCCAGCTACTCAGAGACTAATCAGACAAGTTTTTGCTGAAACACCTAACTGATGGACTTTTCAAAGATAAGTTTGATCAAGACAGTGGAATCAGTAATATCTCCTGAGCCCATCCCCTAATGTGATGCCATGCAGCTATTTACTACATTTAAATTACCGTCACTGTGGCAGGATATTTAAACTACCCAAAAGCATATAAAAAAAATTCATTAGTCTGCTCATATATCTCTTTTTTTCCCTCCAATTCCCAGTTGACCTTACATATTAAAAATCAAGTCAGTATTTCATCATATACTTGTGGAGGATGCAAACACAAAGGTAATGTAAAGCTGGTGTGGATTTATTTGGAAGATGTCTTTCGGGGTATTATATGTACCGTGCTATTTTTATTGCCGTTTCACTCTTATTAGACATCCACTGTTTGTTTTTTATCGTTAGTTATTGTGTTGCAGTGACTAACAGTAGGGGTTTGTATGACATGCTGTTTATAGCTATATACACTGATCTGCTAGGACCAGTGAACGTTGTCCATGGGAGAAGGACACCAAAGCAACAACTGAGCCAAGCTCAGGTAGCGAGCCACACTAAAGTCTCTGACGGCCTTGCAGGGAATGGGAAGCCGCCGGCCAGCTGCTTACCTCGTCACGGGTGTCCTGATTAGAGAGAGACAGGCTGCTGTCCTTGCTGATTAGGTTAATGACTTGAGAAATGCATAAAAATAAGTCAGAAAATGGCTGATGTGAAGGTGGGCCCACACAGGGCTGAGCACAGTTAGGCTGTGTCAGTGAGTATCGCCCCCTTTTGCTGCAGCAGAGGTCCAAAAATATGAAAAGCTATTATTATTATTCATATTATTATTACTATTGTTGTTATTATTATTATTCTGAACTGGCATCCCATCCAGGGTCTGCCCTGTGCCGCCAGGCTCCCCTTGGATCCTGACCAGCATAAATGTCTGCCAGCCCACAAGAGGGAAACTAACGCTACATATTGCGGAATCCATTTCCCGCCAGAACCAGGGCACATCCAACAATGAAGCTCTGCTTACTATTTAGCTATGAAGTGTCCCTCGTGAATTCAGTTCAAAGCACTGTTGTTTGAATTGAGATTCTGTGGCTCCAGCACTTTTCTCATTTCCAAATTTAGGATTGTCCCTAGTTGCTTTAGTCTCCTACTTAGCGCTCATGTCCTTGGTGAATATGCCTTCTACCAACCCTTCCTGTCTCTAGCTCTCCTTGCCTACTGGAAGACCAACATGTCTGATGCTAATGTGGATCCAGTTTTGGCAGTCTATTGCTTCCAGGTTCTACTTCAGCCCAGCTCTCTAAATTGCTAGAGATTCTCTAGATTCAAAGTCCAGAAAGTCCATCGGTGCTAAAGGCTCAACCAGTAGTGACCAGGTAGCTACTACTGGCAGGACGCCAAGCATGTAAGGAGCCCATTGCACACATTTACATTTAAATACTACTAATTATAAAAATCCATAAGACACAGATAAACTGTGCCAGGCCATTGAATATGTAAGAATTTGATATCGACAAAAAGCTCAACAGTAAAATACAATGCAGAGGTCTTTGCCGAGAATACAGTTTTACCTCCGATTTGACTTCAGCAAATGTTGACCGGTTTAAGAGGCGCTAAAAAAAATAGCTAGTAGTTGTAGGAATTTAAGATCTCTAAATGTTATCTGGAGCTAGAAAAATGAGAACGTGGGGGGCACAAAGGAATTGGCAAAAACGTGCCCCCCCAGGTCATGCCGCACCTTAAAAAGACACTGCAGCACTTCATCAAAATCACAGAGAGCCCACTTTGCCTGAAGAACCGGTGAAACTCAGCAATCGAGGCAGCAGAGGTTACGATTTACATACAATGTGTCGCGCGGTGTTGGGAGATTTCGGGAGAGAACGACTTCTAAGAGGTTTATAGCAATATGTGAGCACTGTGTGAGAAATTTATGGTTAAGGCATATGTAATACATATTTACAACCCGATAAAAGGAATAACATTAAATTCAGTGTAACACGACTGTGAGCTGACTGTGAATCAGTCAACTGGAGAGAAACAGGAAGAAATTGACTAGGAGACAATCTGGAAAAATATGTTTTCTTCTATTCGCTAAAAAAACCTGTATAGAGAGGTGAGGCATGGTCGCAGAGACCGTCGGCCAGTGAAAGCCCATTTTAAGACGGACTGTCATACTGCTGGAGGTCAAAGGTCACACCAAAAAAAAAGGCATTCACCCCCAAGAATAGATCAAGCAAGCTTTGCAACTAAATGGGTCATCCCATGTGTGAAGACCGCAGTGACCCAGAAGTCTGTCAACGCAGGAGAAAAGGTTAATCAATCACAGGTGGGGTGTCAGATACAGGCAGATTCCTTCAGCTGCCTGCTTTCGCTATGTTGGGGCACAGCTGTGTAATAGGGACTGAATAGCATGAAACATTTCAGACAGTCGCTGAAGCGCTGAGACGAATGTTAAAAAAAAACAATGTTTAGTCTGCGCTATGCAGGTTCTCTTAGACCAATGAGGTACTAAACAGGAGGAGAGTCTAGAAGAGACGTCGCTGTATATGCTATGTGTACGCTTCGTCTGGGCATAAATTTTAAACTTTCGATGCCTGATGCTTGTCAGCTTACTCACAATATTATCACGCCACCTTGCAAGGTTGCGAGCACTTTAGGGGTCACAAATCCTCTCAATGTCAGAGCGAGATAAATCACCAAAAATGCAGTAAGTGCAGCTACTGTGTAGATGGCCATATTTCAGTGGTAATTTAGGCAAATCTCTGCCTTCAAATAGTATGAAGCAACAAGTGTTGACTGAAGCATGACATTTTGGCCATAGCAAATTATCTCTAAGCCAGGGGTGCCCACATTATTTCGGCTTGTGAGCCACTGTTAAACTGACCAGGTCAAAATGATCTACCTACATTAAAAACACACTGGGTATACGTTATATATACAGTATATGTTTTATGTTGAGAACCTTGCATCAATGCATGAACCCTCACAGCACAATACAATTCAATACATTTATGGTTCCTACTTGGTCCGACTCCCCCAATCATTGTTTTAATATCCCTTTTTAGTAGATATAAATCGGAAGGTTCTCTTTCTTCTACAGAGATGGAAGCAGTGTAGCAAGTACACAATTCGTTGCGTATTTCCCCAGGTTACAATAAACGTGGTTCTAGAAATTTCTGGGACTTGGACAAGCGATCAATTAAGCCGTTCTGATTTAATAATAATTTAAAAAGCAACCAGATTAATTAGAAAGACTTTGCAGCTGTGGCTGAAGGAGTCTTTTAAATCTTTGCTATGCAAATTGGAGGCATAGTCAAATATTGCATAATCTCTTCATAAAAATACAGCTCATCAGTGCGCTGCAGAATTTATCCAACACAGTAACAGAAGGCATTAGCTTTCAGCGAAATGTATTCAAAGTTAAATTAAAGATTTGGTGGCAGTAGCTATAGTGGTACCCGATCTGCTGCTTCATCATTGGCCTAATTAGTCACAGCCGGCACCAATGTCAGTAACGAGTGCTGAAACAATAAAGCCCAGCTGTGGCATTAGCCGTGGAAGAGACTTCCAGAGTCAGATAGGGAGCTTCAGTCAAAGGAGGATGCAGTTTTCCTGGAATCTTCTGCAAGTTTACTTATAGAGTACTGAAGAAATTAACTCATTTACTCAGAACATTTTTGTTCCCATGAGTAAGAAAAGAAATGTGTAGAAATATTTAAATTGTTTAGTTCATAGGTTAAGGACAATTTTAGTTAAGAAAAAGAAAATGGTTTGAGAGGGCTTTTTACACAGATTAGGCAAACCTGTGTGGAAGCACTTTGGAAATTGTCCATCTAAAACATCTTTGCTTGGAAGCTCTTTCAAAATGTATGTGAAACATCTTTTTGGTTGCCCAGTAAACCTTCCCCAATGGGTTTAAATCACCAGTAGCATTTATGTATCTGGCTATTGAGCTTAATTTTGAGCCACAGGGACTTGACAAGCTAAAAGGAACAAAACGGGGCTTTAGAAGAGCCATATAGGTAGCCTGCCCCCTGTGGGTCATGGCATGCATTGCACCCAGAATGAGTCACACTAAAAGAATGTTGGTGCCAAGTTCACCTGAAGAGCGTATGTGTGTTTTTTGTGGTAGGGTAATTAGCAATGGAAAAGCTACGGGGAAAACGAATCACATGTTGATTCAAAGAGAAGTAATGAAAGCAAAATAATGCAGCTTGTATTCATCTTTGATGGTTTCACTTTTTTCAGTACTGGATGTTTTCAGTTTCTTCATGTACACTCTAAAAGCAAAAACCTTTTAAAATGGTTTTTTTTATTTAAAACATCCAGACAACACTGTTGAACTCTTGCAGGTTAGGGTGTCAAAGCCTGAAGATCTGTCAAGAACATTTTGTTATTTCTACTTAACTTTTTTAAGGTTGGAATAAGAAATGTTTAATTGCATTTAAATTTACCTTTCAAAACTTTTTCAGGCAGTATCCAGGGCAACCACATTTATCCATCTTATCTCTGGGTTGTCTTCATGAGTTCTGGGTGAGGAGAGAGACCTAAAGTTAACGTAAAGACTGTCCAGTCAGTTTTATAATGCTGCCTCGTCTTGCAGACCCTTGTTTATAGGCATCCTGTCCATGGTTCCCTCAGCCTTGTGCCCTGTATAGCCTGGGATAGGCTCCAGGCCCCACCTGCAAGTCATGGTTGACTGAGTTGGGGCTTTAATGAAGGCCTTTAACCTCAGATGGTGCAGGGCCTGTCTGGTCCTGCTTTCACTAGAAAAAGAAATGCATGTCATGATTGTATGGATAGAAGTGTTTGATTATATAAAAAATATGATAAAATGCTTGCTGCCGCTGACTTCCCTGTGCCTGTTATCAGACGGTAAACGGTGTGAGCCCGGCCTTGGCAGAATACTCATGTCTGCGAGGCCCCTAATGCCCAGCCCCTTGGGCGACGCTGCAGGTTGCTGCCCTCCGCAGCCAAGCTCGTTCTCACCCATATTCTGTGTGCGGTATGGAGCGCAAGGCTGTATTCTTGTATAGCGCCTTCGCCCCAGGCACTTTGCATGGGTGTGTTGTGATGCATTACAGCATCATTAAGACAGAATAATACAGGAAGATGGAGGACAGAGTAAATAGGGTCGGCAGAGAATTTCAATAAAATATCATTAATATTATTACTGTGTGTGTGTGGTACCAGTCAAATTTCTGGGCACATCTGCTTTTAATTCATTTCTCTATTTTAGCTGTTCCTCACCTTATAGTGAAAGGCCTCAAGTCATGAAGTCAAACATATATTCTTCAAAATAGCCTCCTTAGGCTTCGATGCATCACAGACCCTAGGCATTGGCTTTCAGACAGCTTCCGGATGTGGCCACCTGGAATGCTTCTCCAACTGGCCCGAAGGAGTTTCCACAAGTTCTGGGCACTGAGTCGGCTGCCTTGCTCTTACTCTTTGATCCAACTCCTCCCAAACCAGCTCTGTAGGGTTCTGGTCGGGGGATTGTGGGGGCCAGGTCACCTGTCACAACACTCCATCGCTTTGCTTGTTCACAAGATAATACAGTGCTTACATAACCCCGAGGTGTGCTTAGGGTCGGTATCTTCTCAAAGAAAC
>JAODKL010000003.1:512126-524520 GCA_026780765.1 Petrocephalus schoutedeni | reverse complement strand
TGTTGATGTTCTGTGGGTGAGGAATGTCCTGATTCCCATGCCTGGTGTGTTGCGGGGGCACCTCTCCTGCGGATTGATGCGTGTACCGTTGACTTTCCCTGTCTGTGCTACATCTTAATATTTCTGTGCAGAACGCGGTTGGTGAAACCAACTTTTTGTGCTTCATTATGGGCCTAACATGTTGCATAAAGTACCGTTAAGTAAGCAGTTTTACAGAAAGCTGTGAACGAGTCACGCGAATCGCCCCCGCGATCGTCGCACGCGCCGCAGGTGTGCAGCCCGCTAAGGCTCCGGCAAGTCGCATAGACGCCCCGTCCGCTGCCGCCTTAACCCGAGGCGCTTCGGCAGTTTCCGGTGACGCTCGGGCTCCGCCGCCGAAACGCGCTCAGTTCAAGGGCAGCCGGGGTCTGCCCGAGGGAGCAGGTGTTTCTGCTCCCCTGGGTTGTTTGACGGCTGTGGTATTAAAAAAAAAAAAATACCTTATCTTTAGTCTGCTTCCTTTTATTATATATTTATTTATTTTGAAGCAGTATTACGTGAGCAAGCTAACATTACAGCTGTCACATCCCGGTCCTCCGGGACAAATGTACTGCAACGCGGAGAGAAAAGGAGAGGAGCCGGACTTCAGTGACCCGAGGTCACTAAAATCAGTTTGCTGCTGAACAGCCTTATTGCCGAAGCGCAGCTGAACTTCACAATTACATTTAAAAAATATATTTTGTGTGAATCTTGTTATATATACGCGTGCATATGCTCAATTTAGTCCGCAGTGTTGCAAGCTAATGAATAGCAAAGCTGCCCTTGGGAAATGGTGGGCTTTAGATTAATGGCAAGGAGACATTGTTTTGCAAGAGATGACCGGAAAAAAGCAGTAATCCAGGGATTATCATAAATCACTAAACATACTGCAGTGTGTAAGACAACGGGAAGACTTTAATTTAATTTTAATTAACTGTGTTTGAACAGATAAAAACAAGGGAGAACTGTAGTCTCTCTACAGTGCAGTCTGCTCTATAATCTTAATTATCAAGTGTAGACAGAGCTGTTTGAGACTAACAACGAAAATAATGTTGAGAAGCCATTTATTTTTAACGTATGGTAAATTTATATTTGCATCCTAATTTATGTTAGACATGCATTATTTAAATAACAGTATTTTTTTATGTCGTACTGGACAAAAATGAAAATCTAAGAATATTTACAGAAGTAGATGAGGGCGGAACTTGTTCAATTACACAAAGTTAGATTAAAACGATAACAGTTTGAAGAGGTATACAGGAGACTGCACACCGCAGCCAGGAAGTCAGAGTGGTGCGTATTTTTTTTTTTTTTGGACGGTGCCTATCTGTTATTGGAAAGGTGGCTTTCGTTTATTTTGTTTTTATTTTTCGTTTTCTTCTTGCTGTTCAGTGTCGTACACAGACTTTTCGAGGAGCAGGTTTGTTTGTCATTTATCGACAAGGGACACTTAGAACCTCATAAGTGGGCCACTTAAAATCGTTCCGGCTAAGGCCTTGCCCACACGTATACGAGTATTTTCAAAAACTGTTTTTCCTCCTCCGTTCTACGTCCACATGAAAAAGCTAAAACGCGCTGTCGGGAGCATGCCAGACCAACAGGCGGCGCTCTAACTCTAGCCGTAAAGCCATGTTGGCCAATCAGAAGCCTTACTTGCTAGGCTAAAAACAGGTAATGTTAATGGCGAACAACGCACACTCTAACGTCAAACAAAGTAGATGAGAGCGCACACTGTAATATTACATTCCATTTTCCCTGTCTCCACGTCAACATTGAAAACAGATTTTCTGAAAATCTTTATCTAGGACGGAGATTTACAAAAGCTCCATTTTCGACCTAAAACGCCATTTGCATGTGGACGAAATGCCAAAACGCAAAGAAAAGGCTAAAGTGTTCATGTAACAAGAGAGCAGATTTTTAAAAATCCTGCTTCCTCGCGTAAACTGTACAGTATTTATCATTGGACAGTTTTACTCCATTAAGCACATTAATGTGTTAAGTTTTTGGGCAATCAGTTGTCTGAGGCTTCTTTGCAGGGGGTACACCCACGTGGATAGGTGTCTTGTTAATAATTGCTAATAATAAAGGAAGCACTACTTTCCAAGGCCTTAAATTTTAAATTCAGATATATTGTATTGTAAATACCAATGGCATGATATACACTGGTTTGGATCTGCAATTAAGTAAATATAAATTCAGCCTCCAAGGAGTTGAGCAGAATTAGCTCTTAACCACTTCAATCCATTTCGCTTTATCGAATTATTCTGAGTGCTCCGTGTTGGAGAGCCCTCGCGTCTCATTCGAAGTGGTGCTTGCAGGAAGGAGCTCCCGGACGGCGGAGAGCGCGTTAAAGCTCGTTAAAGGGTGCTGTTAAAGCGCGCCGTGAAAGCTTTACCGCACTGCTTTTACATGGATGAGGTGCCGGGGGGTGGGGAACGCTGAATCATAAAATGTGATTTTACTGAAAACGCTAGGTGACGGGAGTCAATCGTGTCATTAAACCGGTTTCTGCTGCTTTCCTTAAAGGGATGGCATGTGGAAGGGAAGTTGTGGCCACTGGCGCATCGGAGCGAGAGCCGGCAGAAATGAGTTTCAGCACGGCCGGCCCCTTTCAGCGATCGGCGCTATCGACTGAGCGCACTTAAGGGGGAGTCAATACCACGCACTCAGCATCGATCCTCCGGCCAGTAAATATTCAGATTTGCTGCATCCCCTATGGATTCCGGTGACTTAGGCTCCAGCAGCCACGGACACCTCAGCTGGCTCACCCCCTGCGACTCGGACACCTACACTTCTCCTGTGGTCATATGGATTCCAAAGTTTGCTGTCATACGCACAGCTGGGTTGCCAGCTCTCCTGTATCTCGCGTGACACTCACAAGAAATCTCACGCAAATCTATATTGTTCCATTAAAAACCATCCAAGATCCAAAGTGTCGGGGCAGTTTGCAAACCCTACAAACTACTTACTAGGTGACAACTGTAAATACGTGTGCATGTGTGTGCAGACTTACCTCCAACTGAAAATCTCACGCCAGCCAGCTGGCCAAAGCTGGCAACCCTGGCACGGTAAACGGTTCTACTATGCAATGTAAATCTTCCTCTGCGTGTCCTTCCGGCCACCGCTAAACACAAATTAAGCACACAAATGCAAATTTAAGGTGCTTTGAGTACGCCGATAAATACAATTACATTTATAACCATAAATACGTAGACATAGTACAATGTATTCATATGTAAATATACCCATAATTTCCCTTTTGTTGCCATGACAACCTAATGAATAGCTATCAACAGCCAAAACGAGTATAATCTATAACTTTACATGTTCCATTGACATGACCATCAGAATTATTATTTATTATCATGCAGTTATCTCCCTCTTTAGATCAGTATAAAATAAGAAACGCCCACATTTTTCTGATTAAGAATGCAACTATGAATATGAATTTGGTGGAGATGGTTGCATATTATATCGCCATCCCCACCATAATGTTCAGTTTGTTCTCGTCAGCAATCCCCAGCAGTGACCCCTCCACTCCAGAGGACAGTCGGCCCACCTGGCCCCGGACTGGGGGGTGGGGTTGTTGAACCAGTGCCCCAGGCCCAAAGCCAGCTTTTCGAAATGATGACTTCCCCTAAATTCACCTGACAGCCTGTTCAGACGATTCTCCGACGTGGGTCACATGGGGAGAGAGGACTTCATGGGGGGGGAAATACAGACAGATCAGGAATCTTGGCCCCTTCTGCTTTCGGAGACGTGAGACTTCCTATTCTGTCTCACTTTTCATTTTGAATCACAGGGAGGGCGAAAAAAATGGTTTCGGAGGCCAGATTAAAGTTTAATAATCCAGCTCCAGAGCGAATCACACGTAGAACACTCACTTAAAATGCCACTTTCAATGGCTGATGATGACACTGGGATTTTAGACTCCTTATCAAATATAAATAATTGTGAGGCACTATTAAGCTGCTCTTCTGATTTAGACAGATGGACCTATTATAGAAGAGCTTAATGAAGTGTCTTTTTCTGTTCTCCCAAGGTTCAGCAATAAAGTTAAATGAGGAACAATTCTTTCCTGTCCATTATATTAAATTACTTATTCCTTTCTCTTACGTTGTACCTCAGGGTTCGCAGAGCGATGGGGAAATCCACATCTTTGTTTTATATGAGAGATTAATGCTTGAAGAAAAACTTGTTTTGTTTTATGGGGGATATCATTTGAAGATGTCATGGTTATGTTGCAGATATTTTGGAGGGGGGTGCTGTTTATTACCAGCACAGAAGTTATTGTGTGTGTGTGTGTGTGTGTGTGTGTGTGTGCAGGTGGATGGATGTTTTGCACCCTGTTCTAATGGGGATTGGCCAAGAATTACTATGGAAAAATGGTTAATGGATTACTGTTGACCAAAAGTTAGTTAATGAATATTGAGAAATCAAAGGATAGATGCAAGGCTGGTCCTATCTTTCTAGGGGACCTTGGCAACGCTTTATTTTAAGAAACTGTAGCTGTTACTTTCATGCCGTTTCCTTTGTCAAATCAGTGCGTCCAACATTTTATTTTGCATGATGGGGCTCATAGTCCTAAATCTTTACTGTGTAGCATATGTAATGTAATATGACTGCAAAACCCTAACCTTGCCAAAATATATTCAGCAGTGACCGCGAGTTCTGCCTGCCTAAAACTATCACACTGTATGACATTATTAGGAAATCACACATGCCTCGGAAATCTGTCTTGGGTTGTAACCTTGACTCGCTTGATTCTGTGCTCAGGTGCATGAATACGTAAATTACAGCCGTTTGGGTGTGATGACATAATTTCTCTGAACAAGTCTGTCCTTACTTGACCTGTTTAAGCCAAAAAATAAAAAAATGGCCAACTCTGGCCCTGAAATCCCTATGACCACACACAGAAAATATGCCATAGACTTTGTTTAATCTGGATTTCTCATCTCACGCCTCCATGCTCAAACAGGTCCAGTTTAGCTCTCGAGGTAGTTCCCAAGGTCAGGGATCTGACATTTAACTCAAGACTGTGAACAGCCAGAGATTCCGGGAATTAAAGGCTCTTTATGTAGTCCTATAGTTGGAGATTTTTGACTTAACGTTTTTCGTAAGGCGTATGGTTGGCAATCGGAAAGAGACTAACAGTCAGGAACTGAAAGAAGATGATCGATTTAAATGAGGGCTGTGGTCGGCAGATCATTGGACCAGAAGAGGCATAATGACCTTGAGGAGAAACTGTGTATAGAACATTCCACCCTAATAAAGGTTTTATTCATGAGTTTCACTTGCATAAAGTTCTGAGGGTAGGACAAAAAATGATTGGTTCAGAGAGACAACCAATCAGATTCTAGAGGAGGCAGGAACAACCCATCAGATGCCTTGGTCCAGCCTCCTCTAGCTGCTTGGGCCCATCTCCTCTGCAATCTCATTGGGTTTTCTCTCAAAACCAATCATTTTTCATTTGGCCCTCAAAATATTTTTGTGTAAATAAAATTCCTTCGAGTAAACCCTTTCCTCCATAATTTGCAACCATAAACATTGCACATGCATTTGCCCTTATTTAAGGAGCAGCCCTTCTCGCTAATAACCTTCCTGTCGATTTTTGTTTAATAGCCTAATTGCTGGTTTCACCTGAAGTACACAGTAAAGCTTTTCCTCCTAACTTCCATTACCTGCTGTTGAGCATCAATGTTATTTTGTTTTTGAACCTCCTTATTCAGACCCTGTGAGCCCCTTCATTACATTGTTACTTTATTTTAAAGTACATTCTTCATAAAATGAGGAATTGACAGTATCCAGGGATATAATCTGTGAAAGGTTTTGGCTCTGTGTCTCCAGGGGAATTCCATTCATCTGCGATGATGATCAGTTATTTGGCATTCTCTCTATTAGAGAAGCAACAAGCAGACTTTGTATTTATCCAAGATCTGCACTCAAATACCAGACCAAATGGGAATTCTGCACACTGTATTATGAATGATTATTGCATCTTGCCTAATTATAGCAGTCTTATTTATTTATATATCTGCTGCTTTATTTTAATCTAATTTATGTACTGTATATTTCAGTTTGCAAGTATTGCTCCTGTAGTTTGCTATTGGCCTCAATTAAAATATAGCGGTGATCTGGCGCCCTTTAAGATTAAGTGCAAGGATCAGTTTGGTTCCTTGGTGCCTTAAATCATTAGAGGGCATGAAAGACTTTACAAATGCATTGTTAAATCGGGCTCGACAGTGACGGCTATCCGCGGAGCGCGACGGACGGCTAGCTTTGTGAGCCGGACGGGGAAGCCAGTCTTTGATCGAAGGCTCGCTCCCGTTTCACGTTAGCGGAGAATAAAAAATGGATTCCTAAAGGTTTTGCTCTAGTCTCTCATCCCCCATCAGGCGCAGTGTGTCCCGACATCCTTAAATAGATCACAGGGGTGTAATTGGTTTTAAATAAAGAGGAAACTGTAGCTGCCTGGGGTTGGGGGGCGGATCAATCACAGAAAATCAAAATCATTCTGTTAAGAGAAGCTCCTGAGATAAGGGGTGGCTATAGCATCATAGGAATAAGCAGTAACCAAAAATGGAGGGAGGTCTCAATGGCCCAATTAACCACTTCTTAAAGTTCTAAAGAACCCCCCCTATCGTCACATTTAAGAAGCAAGAATAATAGACAGGCCATAATAAACTGCGTGTGACTTTGACTGAGCGTTACGTGGAGCCATCATCGGTAGGACGAAATGACCTGTGGGTGGAGTCTCTTTGGTGACAGTTACACGGTTTAGTATAATGCCGTGGACTGGCACACCCGTGAAATCTGACCATTAGCGGACTTGTATCGGCTCTAAGTCGATGTGAGACACACTGGGCGCTGAGCTTCTCGTTTAAAAAAAAAAAACGCGTCCCGGGCCGCGACCGTGAATGAGAGCAGCCAACCGTGTTGGACTTGGAGGGGAGTGCTGGCAGTCTGAGAGTGCTGTGCGCTGCTGCGCTTTCCGTCCAGATAAAGTAATCCCATTTTAAGGTGAGCCCCTGCTCACCCGAAGGAGGAAACGCGCGGTAACAGGGTTTAATTAACACCTTCGCCTCGTGACACGAAATACCCGGAAGCGTTTTTCTGCGAGCCAGCTTTTTAATTGCTCTGATGACCGTCGGGCCGGTCCGTATGCGGTGGGAGGCTCGGCTGGTATCCACTCGTTTGCCTCAGTGCATCAAAGACCAGGTGATGTGTGTGGGGGGGGGGGGCTCGTCCTCGAAGCCAACACCTGTCTTTGTTTGCTCCGAACAGCTGTGTCGAGCACTGGCGCAGACGCCCGTCGCCGTTGTTTGTGCAGCTTCAGAGTTCATTATTCCGAAAACGGCTCAATCTCCTGTAAGGACCGGGGCGGATCCGAGCTCACCAGATAGACACGCCGCCGACCAGAAAAAATCAAGACTTTCGCCAACCTGGTCTGAGACTCAAACCCAGATCCCTATCGATTTCCCTGCCTGCTGAATCACTTGGTATAACCAGACTTGCCCTACTTGACCCTACTTAGGAATGCGATGATCCTACTTAACCAGACTAGCCTTCGGCCTTCTGAAGGAATGTGAAAACGGCTGACCAGGGGCAAAGGAAAATAAATCTCTTTGGCAAAGAGTCTCCTAAATACCAATCCTTTAAAAGCCCAATAAACACCAACTGCTGTTAAATAAAGGGCTCCCTCTTGGAGGCAGCAAAGAGTTTGGGATTTAATTCCTTAGCTACAGCTCACTCAGTCTAAAGGAGTCTCCAAGACTGTGCGTGAAGCTTATTTTGTTCATCCCGACATCGACAATAAATCCAGTATCATTTTGTATGTCATGCATCTCCCACTTGGTATCATCGAAAACAAATAACAAGTCTAGACAGAATCGAGGAGTTGAAGTTTCAGGACGAGTGATTCCCTCATAAGATATTGCATCTTTCTCTGCTAGGGTAGTGAACACATTAGTATACAAATATGCCTGTTTTATGCTTTTGTGTTATGAATAATAATTATCTGAGTGGAGAATTCAGAGAAGGGTCTTTATTAGAGGTACTTAGCAAAGAGTGAATCTCATTAGCAGAGGCCGGGAAAAGTGAGACGCCTCAGTGCCAGTCCTGGAAATTCCTATTACATCTGTAACTGGCGGCATAAGCAGAGCTGTCAGATTTCATATTGGCCATATTCATTTTAGCTGTGCTTATCTGCATGTAGCTGGATTTAATTTCATACAATGGAGACGCGGTCCAAACGTAGAGGACGGGCTGGGCAGGTTGACCTCTGCTTGCTTTAGAGGTCAGTTTAAACATCCCGGATGAGCCGCGCTTCTGTGCCCAAATGGAGGCGACGTAACTGGAGACGGCAGCTTCTCAAAGAACCGGCGGCCTGTCCTCCTAATCGCCTCACGCTAGTTAACAGAACCCTGAAGCTTTTTCCATCTGTAAGAGAATATCGATTCCGCTAATGCGTATGGCAGCATTCAGCAAAATAAATATGAGAAATTATGGTTTTATTTGTATATTAACACTTCTCTTTATTCTTTAAATAACCGTATTACTTTGATATCGATATTTACTTAACAGGTAATGTCAGCAATCATGATATGTATATTTAATTTTATGTCTGATTATGACCTTCGATATTTTGGAATATTTTTACATTGATTTTCTTGTATTTTTGAGTGGAATCCCATAACTATAATAGTCTGGTAATAAAATGGTATAATTTTAAATGAATTATAAAGAGCTACAGATTGAGAGATTGTGGCAACTCAATATAAAGAACTGATTTTTCAGTGCTGTCTTTTTGTAGCTGGAGAGGTGGTGTATCTTGCTGCACATTTGTGAGTCCAGTGTGTCATTCTAGGGGAGTGTTTCCCAATCTGGTCCTCAGGGACACACAGTCCAGTCCATGTTTTTGCTCCCTCTATCCACATTTTTGCTCCTAATAGGGAGCAAAAGACGTTGATGGTCTGAGCCCTGAGCAAGGCCCTTAACCCCGACTGTCACGGGGACAGTCTCCAACCCTGCTCTCTGGTCCTCACTTGCACGTTGCACAAAAGCCTCTCCTTTGTGCGAAATCATTTTCATATTTGCCATCTTTAGCATGCATTTTTTTTTTTGTCAATAGAAAAAAATGATTTCTTGTCATGTCGCCGCTGCCATTTAATCCCGAAGGGAATAAAAACCAGCATCATCTGGAGAACATGTCCTGAAGAGTCGTCGACTTGTGCGATCTGTAGCTTTGACGATGGCACCATTCTGCGGCATCTATTTTATTTTGTGTAGTATTGCTGTCTGAGTGGAGTTCTGGGAAGACGGAGCTCAAAAATTGCTAAACCTCAGAAGAAAATGCCGAACGACATCCCCAGACATTGGTGGAGCTGGTAGGAAGATTCAACACCTTTCTTAACAGCAAATGTCAGATTGTGTGCAGATGAGGACTTGCATCATAGCGTGTAGTATTCGCAAACATTCAGATCTCTAGAATTGTCTGGTCTCTGCAGTTTGGAAACCGGTCGAGAGTGGTAGGTTTGAAAGGAGACTCTTGGCGAAGTAGTTTTCGAAGTAATCTTTGTAGACTTCACTTGATAGGGCATGTGGGAGACCATAGGTCAACGGGAACAGTGGACTGAAGTTGGATGGAAGAATGGATGGATGATATTTCTGCACAATTCTTTGACTTGCTTGGTCCAAAGTTTTCTGGGTGGTTGTTTTTCACCTCTAAAACTGGGGCTTGAAGCCCACACCTGCAGTTTTTTTTTCACGACTCTCTGTAACCTACAATTTCTTCCAGTTCTTGACGATGTGCAGCAGCGAATATCGCCAAGGGTCCGGACGACCAGGGTATTTTACAGCCGGATGGGACCCAGAGCGCCGAATTTGCTCTGTGATTTTCCCTAAGTCATGCCGTAATAACATAACATGAAACATGAAGTAACACCTGACAGCCTGAGCTGAGCATTAACAGGAAAACACAAAAAGGAGACTTTCCTGCTTCATGCATTAGTGTGCAGCAATTTGGATAATTTGGGGGTATTACATCCATTTGACATTTTCTGTTCTGCCACCGTTGGTGTCCCAAAAGACCAAACTTCGGGAAAATAGATTGTGCCGGATGCAACCCATTGAAATCACGTCAAATCAACTGTGTGATGTTGTGCAAAGTACAGCCATTTGAATATGATCATATGATTTTATTTTTTTTGCCTTAATTGTTTTTTAAAGTATACAAAAGTCATGTGTATTGTTTTGAAAATCCACCAGTGTGGTTCGTTTTGGTAAATATATCTAGATATTGCGTTTTTTTTTTTTTTTCTAAAGAAACTAACTCCTTGGTGATAACGACGGTGGATCAGACGGGTTGGATTTTTATCATTTTATCTTTTTTTTTTTTATTTTTTTTTTTTTTTTTAATGCAAAATGTGCAAGTGCAAAGTCACACTTTACAATGTTTTAATGGGCTGTTTGCAACATTTTATCTTGCTATGGGGTTGATGCCTGCATAAGAGGGCAGGGCAGTCAGGTTGAGTCCAACAGGATGCATAATAACATGGGATCAAGCCTCATTTATGAACGCAAAACCTCATGTAAACCTTAAATATAAGATTATTTCACTCGGAGTAGGCTGCCTCTCATTAACAGACATTTATAGGTACGGCAAAGTAAAGGATTTCCTAAACGTGCCTTGGGGGGGCTTTGCTAATCCTCCCCCATGCTCATTCTCCATCCTATACCTGTGTGCATTTCAACACCCCCACTCCCCTTGGGGACCCACAGACAGTCCACGTTTTTGCTCCCGTCCAGCTTTGTCTGGCAGCTCCCATATGGACATTTATATGGTATTTAAGTAAGAGAAAATATTAAAAAAAAAAAAAAAAGTGCATAACAGACTCAAGTCTTATGCCTCACGACGCAGTGTGCTTTTAGCTGGGAACAAACTTCACGGCCGCATTTACGTCTTAATGCATTTTTAATGCGCGGCTATATCTGAACTTTTAAATGCAGAATGAAGCAAAGCAATCAGTATTTGTCACCCCCGTAATGTGTTCCCGTGCCACCTAGGTCTCGTTAGTTCCTGGTGTCACAGTGATTAATTGGGTGCCTGATGCTTTGTTCCAGACTGCATATTTAAAGGAGACCAGCCCGTCAGGCGAGAGCATCCAATGGGTGTCAAGACACCAGGGGGGCGGGGGGGGATACCAAGTCCTGAGCAAACTCAAAGTGACTGCATCTGGATGGGTTCCGTCAGTGTGACCCGTTTGCGTTTAGCACAGACGGCGGCTGACATATCTGGCACACGCGAGCTTTGTTTGCAGACATGGTGAGCTTTAATTAAACCCTTTAAAATCAGGGGGGCGTTAAACACACCTGGGCAACTTAATATGGTCACAGTGCAATGATGTTCTTGTTATATTCTTATCTGGTAAGGTCTGGATCACAAAGCTGGTCTATCAGAAGAGCCCCACTCAATGTCACGATGATTCGCAAACAAAATAAATAGCTAGAGTGTAGTTGGCTAGCTGGTTAGCAGAACATGCTGTCTCGACGTCTCCTAAATAAGGAATGCGTTTATTTAATGCTTTGTGTAGTGACTGTTTGTGGCCAACAGGGGGCTGGACCAAATGAGCAAATGAGATGGGAGCTTCAGTGTTGCTTCTCCTCCCGACTAGGCCTTTGCTTACCTCCCCTCCTGACGGCCACCTCAAACCGCAGTGCTCCCCCCTGAGCTGCCAAAGTGAAACCCCATCCATTTCAGATATTACTTTGTTTTGTCATGGAAGCAAAAAATTCACGAAAATTGACACTTGCTTAAACAAGCATCTGCTTGACCATCTGTGGGGTATGCTAATGTAAACACTGAATATTCAGCTCATCTTGGACCGAAGCGCATTTCCTCAAGCTTGCTTGGGTTTTAGAATGGGGGGGGGGGTCCAGAAATGAGGAGGGAGATATATTTACATGTTATTGTTATCCCCGGCCCGAGCGGACATATGTTAAACGAAATCCAAACTAATTTGGGACAATTGACAAGCTGACTGTCTTATTTCTTGCTAATTTATTTCGTACAGATGTGATTCTCTCCATGCCTCTTTCTTCCAAGAGTAATATGCACTCATCATAATAATTAATAACAAGAAGACAACAAATGGTTCTTGATTAACGATAAGCGTGTCAATAAGTGACAAATACAGAACACGTAAATATAATAATAAATTGTGATTTAAAGAGTAAAAAATCTCAGAACAGAGGTGGCATTTAGCTAATGAAGATTAATAGAAACCGAAGCAGTTCCTTCCTAACACAGCTTTGCTGTGCCACCGTTAACATTTTCTCTTTCAAGCTTTCAGGTAGCTAAATCCTGACTGTACTCTCT